>VZTF01005785.1:14669-106739 GCA_013397755.1 Cnemophilus loriae | reverse complement strand
GAGGGGCAGAGACCCGCAGGGAGGGGCGGGCCGGTGGCAGCGAGCCGTGGCCGCGGACAGCCCGGGTCTCCACAGCCTGCACCACTGTGTGGGCGCAGACAGATGGAAAATAGGCTTGTCATCCTGAGTGGTTTGCACAGAAAGTGCCAGTCCTTTTAAATTGTTGTTGCTATAAATATATGCTTTCATTCTTGGAAAGCTTTTGGTTGGAAGAAATCTAGTTGTTTTCTTTTTATTTTGCAATTGTACTTTATTTTATTTTATTTTATTTTATTTTATTTTATTTTATTTTATTTTATTTTATTTTATTTTATTTTATTGTTGTCGTTGATTAATTACAGAAGACGGCCAGGTTGTTTTCCAAAGCTGTCCTCAATCATCACCGCAGCCTTACGAGATAAGTGAACAAGTGAACTCTCCCTTTCCCACAATGGGGAAATTGAGCAAGGAGGCTTTTGTGGCTTCCCCAAAGCCACAAGGCTCCAGCTTCCTGATTCCCAGGCCCACACATGGGCCATCTAGTACCGCCACTTCTTCAAGCGATGGTTTGTGTGAGAACTCACAAGGCAACGCCCTTTGTCACTGAATGAGAGGAAGGAGTACTGGCTAAAGACATCAAAAGAGACTCCGCTTGGCTAATGAACACATCACATCTCCTCAGCATCTGCTGCTGCTCTTGCTGTCACCTGTTTCAGGTGCTGCTTCTGCAAACAATGTACTTACTCTTTCGTGCCCAGGTCTGTCCTGGAACTCCTTAACTAGTAACAACAAATAAGGAGCAAAAGAGAGACACCAAGTGGTCTAGCCGGTGAAGAGAATTTTTTTTTTTCACATATGAACAGGAAAGAGCATAGTTCTGATCCAAAATCTTTTGGTACCAGAGGGTTTTTTTCCACTGATGTCACCAGGCTTCAGAGAGAGACCTTCCTGAGAACACAGCACATGTGGGGGCAGTCCCAGGTGGCAAATTCTGGAGAAGCCGTCACAGTGGTTGTTATTCTTTCCCTTCCAGGTCTTTCTGAATACGGAGTCGTTCTGTTCCATATGCCATTTCCTGTCCTCCAGGCTTTGATTTAAGAGCAGGGACAGTCCTGTATCTATGTAAATATTTACAGGATAGATCCTGGATCCTTTTCAAGTCTCAGTTAGCAAAGCTTGTGGTAGACAGGGCAAGAGCTGTCCAGCAGAGTGACTCCTTCTAAGAAAATGCTTCTGGTACCAATTAGAGTTGGGAGCAAAGAAAAGGCAGAAAACAGCCAGAAGCAGGAACTGGGAAGTCTGGTGTCCTCATTTGTGATCTTCTAACATCTGGCACACACACATACAGTGCAAAAGCCCATAGTTTGCAATGCTTTTACATGTGCTACAGCATAGCTCACTCTTAATTTCATGTGCCCCCACAAAAACGGCTTGTTCCCCAAGCCCAGAGTTCTCTGTGAGGATAATGGATTGCAAAGACAAGTGATTCGTGGTTAAACTGATGCTTTTGAGGAACACATGACTAAGCAATATGTTCAGAGGATTTAATGATTTGCAAAGCATGAGAAATGAAGTTTTCCTTCTTTATGCTGTGAATGTAAGCTGATTTGCATATAAATTGGACATGTCAAGTGTTCTAATATCAATCAAAAAGTTGCAAATAGATCATTAATTTATGTGAATGTCACTGTTCATTTTATTTTTTTTTTCCAAAGCAGTTTGAAAAAGCCAGGTGCTGAAAAATGAGATACTTGGGGTTAAGCTTGGAAGTCTGAGAGCTTTGTGTAGACAATGTGGTCATTTAGAAAAATGTTACAAGCCAAAAAGCATAAAAATACATAGCCACTGGCCCCTCATCAGTGTTAAGCCTGTGCCACCCCTTGCTCCTTACCACATGTCTGCCAGAGATTACAGCCTTTTCCAGCCTGCTGGCACTAAAACCTCTGGTTGCCCCTTGACTCTGAAAGAACCCACACCAAACACTGCTATTTAAGGTCCTCAGGCTAGAGAAGGTCACTCATGCAGAGCTGCACAATGGGGTGATTGCATACACAGCTCTGCTGTAAGATCAGAGGGCAGTCACCTCCTGACGAGCTGCTGGGGCAGGAGCTGTTCTCAGCTGTACCTTTTTCTACGTGTCCAGAGGGAAGAAATAACCTGCATCTTTGCATTCCTATTAGTGCTAAGCTAATATTTTTACCTGTTCTATTCATCCCATTCTTCTATTCTGCATGGCTACATGACAAAGCCAGGAACACCATCCTCTTTCCTCCTGTGCTTGGCTGAGTCTGTCCATGGCAGAGTCTTCACACAGGAGCAGACATTGCAATAAATAGGAAATGCTTGTTCAAACAACAAAATAAATACAATCAAGCAGTGAAGGATAACTGTAAGGAACAATAAAGGCAAGCAAACCCAGGAAAAGTGATAATAACATTTCTAGCAGATGCAAAACAGCAGGCACACTTCAGGAAGTTTTAAGTAGTGCAGATGACCATGGAGTTTCTAATGAACCTGTGCAGTACAACCAACACCAGTTCACCCTAGCATGAGAAAAGGCCAAAAGATGGTCAGAACTGTGCAAAAGTTTCAGCTGTGCAGCAGCTGAGGTTGTGGGATGTGCCCACATGCCATCACAGGGGCTGGCATGGGATGTGTTAGCTGAGGGCTGCCCCAACCAAACTCCTGGTGGGTCTATCTCTATTCTCAATGTTGTTCTGCCAGTGCTGGGCATTCTGTGGCCGAGAGCCTGGAGGGAAGTGCCCAGTGGTGCGTGAACTGGAGACACAATAAAGAGAAGGAGAGGGTAGATATTAAGGGGATATGTTATACAAAAGGGAAGGCAGCACCTGCTGCAAAATCCCACAAACTGCCCAGGAGCAAGCATACACCTTAATGTGCCACTGGGAATTGCCCTCTTCCCCCTGAGCAGTTGGGTCTGCCAACACTGGGTCAATGCACGCTGTGAAGTGTTTTGAAGGCTCTCAGTGCCAGACCTGTGTTCCCAGTCGTTCTTTGTGGCTTCCCTGACAGCCTTGCCTCCCCGCATGAGCCCATGGCAATGCCACGGGCATTCTGAATCCAATTGCAGGTGCCTGTACCTGAAGCAGTGACATGCAGCCATCCCAGCTAGGCAAGGGAGGAAGAATCAGGCAGTGGAGACATTTTGCTCACTTACTTGCAGCAGTGCAAAGCAGGTATGAAATGATACCGGGAGAAGAATGCAATACTTCCCAGATGCTCAGCACTTGCCTTGATCTAAAGTGACAGAGAAATGACTGCAGCTGAGTGAGTAAGATCTCAAAGCAGTGGTGGTTTG
This sequence comes from Cnemophilus loriae, assembly GCA_013397755.1. NCBI lineage: Eukaryota > Metazoa > Chordata > Aves > Passeriformes > Corvidae > Cnemophilus > Cnemophilus loriae. The sequence continues at coordinate 103,441 of VZTF01005785.1, read as the reverse complement.
TGCAGGGACAGGCAGGTGAATGGGCACAGCAGTGATGGAGGTGACGAGCCCCATAAGCCAGGCTGGAGAAAAAGGAGCTGTTTTAGACAGACTGCTTTCTGGCTTTTGTGCAGGGCTGAAGTAAGTCAGAGTCCAGCACTGGCTGGCCGGCTGGCCAGCCCTAGAGCAGCTCCAAAGATGGATGCTCCTAGAAATTGCACAGGATCATCTGTGGCCCTTCAGAGCTTTATTGAAATTCCTGGTGGCTCATGTGGAGACTTTTAAAAGGCCTACAAATGTTACCATCTCAGAGTCAGCCTGCCCTCTGTTCCCTGTGTTGTGTCAGGAATTCCTCTGCAATTTCGTCTTACTCAAGGGTGCCCAGTGTTTGCACTCAGGGTATTTTGGCTCACTATGTACATGGCAGCCAGGGCGGACCACAAGCAGCAGCGTTGGGAAAGCCCTCAGATACTGCTCTCCCACATGGCCCAGAGCACAAACACCCTGCAAGGCACAGGGCTTTACAGGGAGAGTTTGAGTCCCTTTTGTTTTGCCCATAGCTTGCTAAACCTGCACCTGCCCAAAGGCTGCAGGCTGAACCAGGTTCCGGGAAAAGACCACAAATGTTTCTGCAGATGTTGTTCTTGCCAGGAGGATTTTGCTGTCTCAGAGCTCTTGTGTGTCCTGAGAGAGCCACAGATAGACACATGCACATCACAAGCAAGCTTTCTGCTGAGGTTACTCAAGTTTAAAAAAGAAGTGGTCCTCATGCAGGAGAGCAGATTGATCACCCTGCTGTTGCTTACAACGCCGTCACAGAAATCTGACAACAAAAAATAAAGGGAGCTTCTTGTCAGTTGATTGTGTTACAGTTCCCCAGTCTCTGCTCAGGGTGTTACAGTGTTGGCACATGGCTGGATGTCACTATCTGAATGCAGCCATGATGGTGACAGTGTGCTGGGCAGTGGTCCTTCCACATCACTGGGAATGTGGATGGTAGCCGAAAGCAGGCAGGGACAGGAAATGATACAGCTCCTTTCTGTCCTGCCAATCCCCAAGGAGGCACAGGGAATGGGGCATTTCTCTGATACGCGCTCCTGCCTGCTGAGAGCTGTTCTGAGCTAACAGGCTCCCAGCACGGGACCAGGACATTGAGTGTGACCCTCCACCAGTACTGTTTGGGTTTGGACCAGGGTTTTGGGATTGTGTGTGTTTCCCCATCAGGTTTGCTCAGCCGGTGTCTCTGTGTCATGCCCCCATGAAGGATTCTTGCTCAGAGCATTCAAGCTGGTGTCCCCATCTCACTCTGACCACCAGCAGTTTGCTTCCTCTTAGCAGGGAGATGCAAAGGCATAACAGGACTGTGTTTGCCACATGCTGAATGGGGAACAGCTGGAGGCAGATGATTGTTTGGGTTATTTGCCTGTTGCCTGGACATTCTGTTTGCTTGTTTGAGCCCTGAAAAAATATGTTTCCAGTTCCTCCAGAGGCTGGTCTGTGTTAAGCCTGTATATCGTGCACTGATTTTAAAAACTGGTGTTTTATAACTTTGCAAATGAGTGTCCTGCTGTTTCAGTGGCAAGGCTCCATAAATAAGGCAGTCTTCTCAGAAATTTCCCTGCCACAGAGCCAGTGAGACTGGGGGAGCGGGAGCAGCCAAAACCACATGCTTCTGGTGTCAGAAAAGCAGATATCCCTGAGTCTGGTTCCAGTGGAACCTCTCTCTTCTTGACTGGATTTAAGTGGCTGACTAAATGATAGTGCTGGCTGATGTTTATGGACTGTGCTTAAAAGCCACTCAACTTCCCTCACAATCAGCTCCTCAACTGGTTTACACCAGCATCACTCTGTTGTGATCACAATACTGCATTTTTAACTGCTCTGTCTGTATAACTCGCACGTATCCTCTGGTTCCTTACTTCTGGGTGTTTGCTTTTATTCTGAGTGGCTGCACAGTCCTTTGCCCTGTGAGAAAAGTGTCTTTTTTCTCACTGTATAATGCAGCGTCTTGGCTGTGGAAAACGGAGTTAAGTAAGAATAGGCTGGTCAGGAAACAGAGAGGGTGTTCTTGCCAGTTGATACTGGAGAAGTAATATCAAGAAGAATGCAGATTTGGCCAAGGCACTCGCAAGCAGTGCCATGGGTCTAGTCATGAGCCGATGCGTGCAGCAATTCTGCAGCTTCAGGCTGTGGCGGCTGCACATCCTCTCAAATCACAGCAAAATATCAGTTCGACATGGTCATGGGACCAGAGTCAGGGGTTCACCCCCTGCTTCACAAAATTAATCCCTTTAACACCTTGCATTTGTTTGGAAATCTCTTTATTAAGTACTGACCAGACCAAAGCCTGTTTGATTTGGCAAATGCAGACCTGAGGGAGGGGGTCAAGGGAAAAAAAACAACAACACTGCAGCCGATTCATCCCTCCTTGTTTATTCCACTAGAAATAGATTTGGCAGAGTGCATCAGGAATGAACTAATCAGCAGGGAATTAATTGGCGTGTTAGTTAAAAGGCAGGAAGAACGCAGTGAACAAATTCATGACTGGATGGCTGGAGGGTTCAAGCAGCCAGAGAGAAGCACTGCATAGTGGAAACTGTGACTAGTATGAGAAGTCATACAGCTGTGCCAGAGAGCCAGCGGTTAAGAGCTGCCCAAAAGAACCGGGGGCAAAGATAACACGGGTGTCCTTGGAGACAGAGCTGTTTTTGAGAAGGGCTCCATCGCCTAGGCTTTTCCTTCCCATAAGGCTCCCATGTGTAGGGAGAGGTGGCTAGTTTGCAGGAGTGGGAGGGAGGGGTAAGAGAGGTACAGCTGGAGGAGGCTCCACGGAAAGACTGTGGAAATGTGGAAAGCAGGGAAATGAAGAGGGACACGTCACTCGTTGCAAGCTGAAATGCAGAGGGGGTAGTAAGGGGAAGAAAGGAGCAGGGAGGCAGAGATTTGGAAGCTTCATCACAGAAGAACTGGCCTCAAGAGCAAAGGTAATGCTTGTATACAATTCTCTGCCTTCTTTCCCAGGAATGTTTTGTTTCTTCCTCTGGAGGAAACATATCCATACGCCTCAGAAAAAGGTTGTTGCGTTGAGTGATTCTAAAGGCACCTGTGGGAAGAGCCAGGAGAGGAGGGAATATATGCAGACTGGCATGCACGTGGAGGTTGGAGGATTGCTACCTACATTTCCAGAGAACAGGGGTGTGCAGAGTGAGAGAAGCAGGGAGAAAGAAAGAGAAAGCAAATCCTCAGTCAGGCAGACCGTCAGACAGGCAGACATGGAGAGTGCAAGGTCTGTGAGTGCCTATCTAAAGAGAGAGGAAACTTCCTAAGAGGAAGGACCAAGCACTAGATGAGAGACAGTTGAAGATAAGACATATCTTGAAAAAGCAGGTGCACCTGGAGAAGAGGCAGAAGGTGAATATTACCTCCTCAAAACCAGCAGTACTTTACTAATGTTATGAATGGCAGCAGATGTATTGCAGTAGATGTGTGCTTTGCACCTGGATGGCTTATTTTAAAATTCTTTATCACCAGTATGGCTGCCTGCTGGCAACAGCATCACCCTAGCTGTCTGTCATCAGGGCTGTCAATCAGATCTCCTTGTTTGACAGGGTGGTCAGGCTATTTCAGAGATTCAGCTGCTCTTCACTTTCACACAACATCCAGGTAGAAAATGAGCAGTGTAACTCTTAGTTATATGAAAAAGCACTATTTAACTCAGATTTGTAGCCAAACTTGAAAAATTCGAGATATTGTTATTCCTACATATCGTTCTTCCAACTCCAAACTGAGTGTGTGTGTGTGTGTGTGTGTGTGTGTGCAACATATAGCATTATACCCACACACGTAAATTGAAGAATTACAAATTCCATTACAATGGATTTATAACAAAGACTTTTGAAACAGGTGACTTTCTAGCTATACCACTGTGGCTGGGTTAATATGGTAGGATAGAATTTTTAAAATTATTTCTGGCCTTTTTCACGATCTTTCCACCATTACATAATTCTACAAGCATATGCTAATGTTTCCTGTTTTTTTTTTCTTTTTCTTTTGCTTGGAGAGCTAACAAATGCCATCCGCTTTGCAAGTAGAGCTTGCAAATACTTTGATTGTTCTGGACTCACAGGCTTGGCAGCTTTCTCCTCTAAAAGCTCAGAGACCTTTCAATATCCCAGGCTGGGAGTCTCACAGAACTGGCATTAGAAGTTGCATGCAGCTACAATATGCTTTTTTTTTTTTTAATAAGAAACTGTTTGGTTTATATAACCTAAACCTTCTTGAAACTAATACATAAAACAGAACCTTCTAGTTGGGTGTATGTAAGTAATATAACCTTAAAATATTGCAATGGAAATAAAAGAGATAGAATGAAAAAAAGATAGAGGAATTCCAACAGTCTGCAAAAATAGCTTTATTATCTACTGAGATCTTTTACAAAATAGAGAATCTTAAACATACTTTGATGTTTAAATATCCATTATCATTGGAGTGAGAGATACATTTTATGTATTTATGATTTACCTGAGATCAAACTCCCTGATTCACTTTAAAGTATATTTTACTTCCCTGCAAACGACCCAAAATCCAGAATCACTCTTCAGCTTCAGTCTGAAAGTAGCTCAAAAGGAACTTGAAAAAGTTATGAGAGGAGAACAGACCTCAAATGAGAAGCACTTGCAGTTCAATGTTCAAATGCAGAGGAAAAAACTCCTTAATTTTAGGTATAATTGCAGTGATTGATAACTCTAATCAACAACATCCTCTTCTCAAAGCAAGCATGAGCTTGAGCTAACACACTGGGATGCTCATGCACTCAGAAAAGGGCATGCGTTTAGAGCAGTCAGAAGTACAGGGGAAGGTTTCAAGCCCTCTTGATGTACAAGGGTCAGGCAAGCTCTGCGCCATAAAACAACAACTCACATGTCTGCAATAGGATGAGCGTGTTCTCCTCAGGTTTCAGGGCAGAGGGGGCTTTCTGAAATGAAGCTGTGTTTGGTACTAGAAGCAGGTAACCTGGGCAAATCCCCCAGACCCTGGCAGGCAGCACAACCCACAAGCAGTGGTGAACTTCAGCCATCACACTCGACCTCAGTTGTCAAAGTCTGGGGCAGATACCAAGGAAATCTCAGTGCTCTGTTGTGATTACCCACTACACTGTGAGGAAGGGTGAGCACTGGAAATGCTCAAAAGAAACCAAAGGGGTTAATGGGAGAGGGACAGCAATGGGAGTTCAAATGCTGGCAGTACTCCTTTGCTTTGGGGCAGGGATTCTGGCTTGGATGGCACAACTGCTGATCCCAGCAGGGCTGTGCTCAGGGTATTAAGCTAGCTGAGCTCTTTTATCATGCTGAAGTGAGGAATCAAAAGGTTAAAAGATGAAAAAAATATTGTGTAATAATGAGACAAATATGTCGGTCTTCATTGCCTGCAGATAAAGGGACTGTCCAGTGAATCACTGAGCCTACCCCGCTCCAAGGGCAGAATGTGATGTAATTTTCTGACAGCACTTCATATTATTGTAATTAATAGTAACAATGGCAAAGCTAATACGTTGCTATTGTTATTCTCTGCATTTAGGAAAGAATTTCCACCCAAGGATGTGAGAGAGTTCTCCCTGCTTGTCCATCCGTGTTCTACCCTGACAGTACTTTCCAGTGCAACTCTGCAAAAGAGCAGCAGACATATTTGAATTGGCTGGGGATCTGGTTCCTGTTACAGATGACCCCGCAGACTTTTTCAGCTAGGAACTGTGTTAGTGAATATCCATTTGCTGTCTACAATTCCACCTAAGAGAGGGAAGATTGCTCACTTTCTGTGCGTCTGAGGTACGAGAATCTACTTCAAAGACGATTATAACCTGATGTTTACTGTGATAATAAATTACGGTAGACCCTCAGGAATGCGGGGAGCAAAGCTACAAAGAAACTGGTCTGCAAGGGGCCCTGCAAATAGAATATGAGTGTATTGTGATTCATTTGGACTCCTGATGTTTCAAAAAGTTTGAGCTCAAGTAGGGTGGATTTTCAGTATAAGATGTAGGTGGAATTTATTACCACCCTACTTTTAACAAATACAAAAAGATCAAAGTATCCCAGCTGTGGGGTAGTGAAACAAGTGGGAGGTGGAAAGAGTAAGGAACGGACAATCTCTTCAGGAAGTTTTCCAGTTAGCTTGGAAGACACACTGTCTCCTTGATGCTGGCAGCATTTTCAAATAATTTGCAATTAGACACATTGGTGTCTGGTAAGTCTTTTTCCATCAGAGAAGATTAAAAAGGCATGTGCAGGGCATAGTCATTCAAAGAAAGAGAGGAAAAAAAAGCTGTTAAAGCTGGAGCATTTATCTGGAAAAGCTGAGAGGTGGAGGAGGTATGGTGTCAATGCAAATAGTTTCAAGAAGGTCCATGAAGACTTTTTCATTATGAGCCTCGGTGATATCGTCAAACCTTCTTAAAGATCTTTATTTTGGCAGCTCTGAGTTAGGGGGAAGAAAAGGTGTATGCATGTGTGAGATAGGAAGAAGGTAATTTATTTTTCCTTTAAATGAATACTCCAATTAGATGAAGAATGCTAAATACAAATTACATCCTGACAGATGGAAAGTAATATTTTTAAAGTATCATGACATTTTCCATTAGTATGGCTATATTCATACTGCTACTTTAAGTAGTGGGAAAATAAATGCAGTTGCAATTAAAATGCACTAGTGATCAAATGTAAGAAAGGCACAAAGCGAAAGGAATTATTTATTTACTGCTTTATCTGCTACAGCTTCTGGTAGGTTTTGAGGTGACTGAATTCTTCCCAGATGGTTAGAAGATGAAGGTTATATTACATTGAAAAAGAAATTTAATGTCCTCATATTTTGCAGTGAGATCTTAGGCTTTTGATGCATGTACCTGAACAGGAGAATAATTCAGATTTTCTGGATGTGCCTGCTTCTCACATGAGCCCCTCCATCACTGTGACTACAGATGACTGAAATCATCACTAAACCCCATGAACTTGGCAGTGGATTTTTTCTGTTTGCCATGTGCACTATGTGCATAATGGATATTTTCAGCCAATTTCTAGCAGAACAGCTGTTCATGACATTTTTTAAAAAAAAATTAAAACACCAGATTCAACACTGAGGGACTAATTTATTAGGACAGAATAACAAATTAGCATGAGAAAGCTGTAGAGAGACTGACCTACCCTCTTAGGTTTATAGATGGTACTTGCCCAGGAGTGCTTGTAGATTAGGGTTGACTTCCTTGGCTTGGGAATGATGGCAAACTTGAAAGAAAACAAGGAGTTAGGTAAGTGTTCACATCAGTTCATATACCTGTCCAGTCGACTCTGCAGCTTTGCTCAGGAGGAACCGACCCCGTGGCACCAGAGCAAGGTGGAGGTGGTACATGGGGAGTGGTGTTGCCTTTGAGGCTCCATCACTGGGCAGCATCTAAGATACTGCTACTGGTTAGTGGATCAGATCAAAAAAAACTTTTTTTTTTATGCTGGCCACTTGATAAATTGTTTCATTGTTGCTTACCTTGTTTCTCCCAAATACAAAGTAGGGATGGAGAGATTTTCACACCCTGTAGTACCTCCTCCTGACACTGCTAGAACAATTATAGCCATAAGGTGCTATCCCAACATGGCTACATATGAACCAAAGCTACTTCCCCAGCTCCTGCTGATTGATGAAGCATCTCAGTACCACTCTGTTGCTTGAAAAGGAAGTAAAGTTCATACTTGTGAAAAGTCCCTGTGCTTCTGTAAAACCTAGACTGAGCAACTTGAATAACATTTTAAATAAAAACATCACCAAAGAGAAATTTGGTGTTGTGGTGACAGATGGGAAGTGGAGAAAGAGAAGAAAAAAGAAATAAAGCACTTAGCAAGATTTTTGTCTCCACAGAGACAGGGGCAAGTCAAGATCTTACAACTGCCATCATGGTGACTCTTCCTCTTTTCCTCCTCTTCATCCTTTTGCCCTGCAGTAAATCTCAGGAGGACTTTCTGGACCAGCATCAGAAATGGAACTACAGAGAAGGCGGTAGGAGGTCACAGTGGTGGTTCAGCATGGGAGGCATTCAGTAACTCAGAGCTGCAGATTCACTTATTTTGTCCTTGGAGTGAGATAGACAGTGCTCATTCATGACTCCTCTTTCTTGATTCCTGGGTAGCTGCTGAGACTTCTGGAGAAAAAATTGGTTTTAGAAACAATAAGCTGGGGTATCCAGTGACAGCAGAAAACTTGGGCACCTGGAGGCAGAGAATGACACTGTGAGGGGGAGTTATCTGCTTTTTAATTTAGATACTCCATGTGTTTAATTTCTGGCATTTCATGGCAACTGAGTTGTGATGGGGAATGGAATCAAACTTGGAGCATTGGCTCATAATTTCTTGTTCTGACACATTTGTTTTCCTCTCTTCCATGGATATCCTGCTAACCTAGCTGACAAGGTCAACATAGAAGGTGTTAACAGCATTACTCAAACCCTTGAGAAATGGGGAAACGACATCTTCTGGCAAATGAAGCATACCCTGCTGAACAACCCAAATGCTCTCCTGCCTGAGTTCTCCAGGTAATTCCTTTCATCTGGAGGTGGGATCCAGTCCTCTCCTGGATGTCCTTCCTTGAGCAGGATTCATCTTCTTAAAGATGCATTCTCACATTTCTCAGCTGGGGAGAAATAAAACACACTGTCTCGGTACCTGTTGTGCTACCAGCTGTGATTAGCAAACTGAATACTCTGATAACTATTTATTGTGAAACATTCTCAACTGCCATCACTGTATTACAAGAATCTTCCTAAAGAAAATGCCCTTGGCAGCTCGCACTTGTGAGAACAGGCTGGAAAAAATGAATTGTTCTACAAATCCACACATGGGCTTGGCCACAGGTTAGGGAAAAGAAGCCGATTTGGTCTGTGATGGTTTTTCTGTTTCAGTCTCTAACACCTAGATCTGAGAAACCTATTCACTAGTTCATGTCATCATATTCCCTGTTTGCATTGCAGGAAATATTAACTGTTGAACAAACTCAAAAAATTTACCTCAATCTCATATTTCCAGAAAGAGAGTAGGAAAGGCAGTGAAAGAAAGAGAGGAGAGGGGAATACTGCGAATTACTAGAAATCTAATACCACTTAAATCAGAATTGTTCATAAAGCAAGTAAAGTGGCTCTCTTCCATAACTCAATGTTCTCTTTAGGAACAAGAAAAAAAAATGTTTGCAAATGCTACGCATTGAACCAAGAAATGCCATGCATTGAACCAAGAAATGCTATGCAGTTGAAGAGGAAAGGCTAGAAAAATAAAAAAGGCACAAGTAGGTGGTCACACAGTATCTGCACAAATCAGGGTTTCAGGAGGATACTTGATAGATTATATATTGGCCTTTGGCATCAAGTGGCTTTCTCCCTGGCTGCATGGTGACTGTTGTTACCAGCACAGAATTCATCACAACTTTCACACTGACAGTGCTGAAATTCATTGGTGCTTAAGATTATCAGGGATGCTATTAGGTCTTGTATTTGGAAAGCTCTAATTTTACTCCAAGAAGAGGTAATGAGAACATCCAGCCATGTATCCTGTACTGCTCTTTGAATTATGAGTTTGCTGGCAAGGACACAGACTGGTTCATTAGAAATGCTGAGGAATAACAGCACTCCATGGGAATCGCTGGCCTAGCCTCCACGTGTACACCTAGTTAATTAATACTAATTAAAATAAGGTGGTGGAAAGACCATGTTGCTCACGCTGGTCCTGAAGCTTGTGGTTTCCAGGGTTCAGATGGCATACCTCAGATGAACTCCCATCACCGAAGGGGCAGGGTAGCTTCGAAGGATCTTTTAATGGTTGCTTGCAACTCTTTCATCACCAAGCGCCCTTACCCACCAAGAAACAAAGGTCATGGTAAATTACTGTGCATGCTCAGAAACACTCCATAAAACTGAGTTATTCTTCTATATTACTCTCTTTGTAGTCTCCGCCCAGTCTCCGCAGCAGTGGACAATCTTGTGAGGGAAGTCCAGTCGATAAGGAAAAGGCTGGAAGAACTGAACGAACGTCTCAATGTCATCAGCAGAACTGTCCTTCCCCTTCGACTGAATGCCCTGCAGAGCCAGAGGCGTGGAAATACTCAGCTGCGGAGACTCCCGACGCATAGGAGAAGGTTATATGCTCGCAGGAGACCTCAGAGGGCTTAATTCTCTACCAGAAAAAAAAAGAGAAATCTTTATTTTTCTCATCTGCTTAAGCCTTTCTCAATGGGACACTGCTGGAGAGAAAAACGTAAAGCACACACACAAGTCAGCTTTGCTAAGGAGACCAGAACTTCTGCATTTTGTTGCTGCCTTCCAAACCTAGGTCAGTAGGTGAAACCTGACCCTGTCCTTTAATGATGGCTGTTTTGTGTCCCAAGCAAAAAAAAGCTGACAAGCTCAGTCTACTTGAGCGTGAATACCTTTAGTCTATACAGGCATTCTTTCTGCTTACCAGAGGAAGCTCTTTCTATAAAGATCAGGTGAATTTCTCTCTCTGCCCTATTTTTAAAGCACTCAGTCTGAAACAGCTGGGGAATTTGAACTTCAAAAGTGCTGAAGAACTGATGAATGCAGAAAGATGGATTAGTGCTTGGCACTTCCAGCTGGGCAGAGAGAGGGAGAGGAAGTAATGTTTCAAAATATAGCCTTAACCTGTTGTCCATGTTCACATGTTCAGAGGGTGGGTAGGCCTGGATAACCTTGGTCTGTACATCATGCTTAAACACCGAAGATGTATCAGTTGCTAGGGGCCAAATTTGAACATCTACCTTCCACAAAGAGTGTTTTTCTAGCTACCTGGAACTGTGCGCTCAGAATGGCGTTATTCAGTAGATATGTCCAGAATTTCCAGCACTCTGAAACACACTGAACTGATTTTTGCCAAGACCCATGGAAACCAGGGGATTTCTTTTTCTTTTTTTTCTTTTTTTTTTTTTTTTCCCCCAAAACTATTTAGATACCTAATGGCAAAGATAGGTGTCTGGAAGGATTTTCCAAAATAGCTTAAGAGACTCTTCAGTCCCCAAAATCACAGATAATAATTCAATTGGTATCTACTTCACAGATTATTTTCTCCACATACCAGCACTGACCTCCAGACATTTCCCAACATCCTTTAGCACAATTAAGATCTGTAGAAAATTAACAGCCACGCACTCCAAAGACTTTGGTCCCTCAGGGATTACCCAGAATACCCTGTCTGCAGCTTGTCTTTGCCTGTGTCTTCCTGACAATAAAGCTGGTGATAAAAAAGAGTGCATGAATCAAATTATGCACTGAACAGAGGATAGAGTGGGCTTGCCCTTCAGGTCTCTAAAGATAAATCCAATACAGAGATTTCCATTCAGCATTGCAGTCAACTGTTTATATGAAATGTATTGAAACATAAGAAGGACAGCCAGAGAGGAAGAAACAGGTTTTCTTTAAGGTCTGGATGAAGCAATTTATGAGAACACAAATAAAGAATGGATTATGTCTAAATGATTGTGGGGGTGTCTGGCACGACTGTTGTTTTGAAAACACTCTCCAGTCACAGTGAGGATGCAGACTAGCTATTTAAGGATTCCCAAAGCCTGAGTTTATGGAAAGAAATTCAGTGACACTACAATAACCTCCAAAAGGAAAGGGGAAAAAACTAGTTTCATATGAAATCTTTCAGAATGGACCAGAAGAATTAACACAGTAAGAATTTTAGCTGCAACCAGGGAGTTAGTTGAGTGGGGGAGGTATGAGCAGTGTATGAGACAATCTGATAAATATTTCCCGGATGTAAATGCTCTGAGTTCTGGTTTTCAGAAAATAACAAAAGTCTAACTTGGTTCTCATTGGCTTTTGCTTGGGAATTTGAAACACTGCTTAGATAGAGAAGGGAAAAATCAAGACTGTGAAAAGGCTGATAAAAGGATACAGTTGTGCCTTTGTCGAAGTTGTCATCATAATTTCTCAGGAAATGTAGAGCATTTTGATCTCAGAATATATTTACATAAATTACAAAGAATAACAGGAGAGAAAGGCCCCTAACTTCTTGTTATTCTGCATTCAGAGCTTCTAGGCTGTGCTGTAGCAACAGCTGCATCCTTGCACAGACTGCTGATCCCTCCAAGGGATGCTTTGCTTGGGGCTGTAGGGATTGCTGGTTATTTTGGCCTATCTGGAGGAAGAGTACAACGTAAATGATAGGTTGTGATGGTATGTGATTTCGACTATGAAATCACATAGTCGTATTTCAGACACAATCATTTTATCAGGCAACCTGAAGTTGTATAAATTGAGGACTACTCAAAACACAAAGATGAGACTTCCCTAAGTCCCTCAAGTTACAGATGGCTTGTGGTGGGAGGCCAGACTAGATCATTGCATACTTTTACTTTATATCTAGATGTCCACCACCAGCTTCTGCCAGAGACAGGGCAGGGCAAGATGGATCCCCAGTCTAACCTAGTCCACGTATTCCTACGCTGATATGTGCAAGTTCGTAGTCTTGGCAAAACCTCCTCAGCACAATGGAGAAACTCACCATTTGCTTTAAAAGGGAACAAATAAGCTGCAGCATGCAACGTATATTACAATTCTGCAGTTTCTTGCATAATGGTGAATAAACCAAGTAATAGCAATGGTTAATAAATTACTAGTCTGTGACCTTGTCACCACTGCTAGCAGCCCCTGTCATTCACCCTGTGAAAGCCATGCCAGGCTCCAGCCTATCTCCCTGACCTGAACATGGCCTGTTTGATCAGATGATAATAGCCAGCTTCTTTAACTTCTTTGCCTTTGCACGACCCTCTCTCTAGATGGAAAAGTTTTAGTGTCCTATTTCTTTTATAATTTTGTATTTTGCTCTTTAAGGGTGTAGGAAGGTTATGCGCCAGCCTACTTCTGCACTGCTCACCTTCTTTTTGAGGAGGCAGCAATCCAGCTGAGCAACCACCTTGAGGTGCCTCTGTCTCATCTGCCTGAGGGAGCTGGCCTGACCCATGGGACTGATTCCCAGGGACTGATACTTGATTTCTGCTTCTGCTAACCTCTTCTTAAAAGATCCTGGGTAAGGCACTTTCTGTAGCTGGCACTTGTCCTTTGATATGGCTTATACAACAAAAAAACACTCGTTGTCACAAGGTGTCCAAGTGTTCTATGCATATAAATGCATTCAGCTACAGAAGCCATCTAAGCTCTCTGTTGTGTTCATTTACATGTGTTTCTGGGAAGGTATCTGGACGGAACTTTTAAACAGAGGTGACCAGTTGGGTGGTCAGTAGAGGGAGATCAAGTATCATTAGGGGCTTCTAAAATCTACCCCTCACCTCAAGCTTACAATATCCAGCGACACATATCACTCCCTTAAAAAACAACTATGTTCCCCTTTAGTTCTGTTTATTTAAAAAAAAAAAACAAAACAACAAACAACTCAAAAAACCAAAAATACAAGAGGTTATGATTTTTGCAGTTCCAGGAGCACAGTGCCCTTCCATGCTACGCATGACGCACTTTGCCAGTACTTCCCTTTTCCTGTAGTTAACTCCTTTCATATTCCCTCTCATATTTCCTGCCTCCCAGAGATGAACACCACCTGTTCCCGCAGTTCACCACTCCTCACACNCTCCGCCGAGCGGGGCCGAGAGGGGCAGAGCCGAGCCCGGCAGTGCCGGGCCGAGCCCGACCGAGCGGGGCAGAGCTGAGCCGCGCGGCACCATGCTGGGCATGGTGAAGAACTCGCTGCTGAGCACGGTGGAGGCATGGCCCTACCGCCTGCTGAGCAAGGGCGAGAAGGTCTGTGTCGGGGCGGGCGGGCGGCCGGCGCTGCTCCCCGGGCGGTTCTGCGCCAGCGGGGCCGGCTGAGGCGCTGCGGGGCACAGCGGGTATCACCCCCGGGCAGCGCGTTCCTCCTGGCAGCGCCTCCATCCCCATCTCCTTCCCCAGGATCAGGTCAGCTACGAGGAGAGGGCGTGCGAGGGCGGGAGGTTCGCGGCGGTGGAGCTGGTGGGGAAGCCGTTCGACGAAGCCTCGAAGGAAGGGGCAGTCAAGCTCCTCAAGTACGTCGGAGGAAGCAACGACAAGGGTGAGAGATGCTGCCTGCCCCGCGGGGCTTGGCGGGTGTTTGTGCTCGAGGCTTGGTGAAAGCAGGGTGGATGGAGGCAGTGGCACTGCAGGCCCGCCTGGCTTGTGGTTCCTGGCACTGGGGGTCTTTGATGGGGATAGCCCCTCACTGGGAAAAGTAAACTTGCCACAGGTTAAGTCGTGCCCAGCCAACTCATGCTATGAGTCCGCTTATAACCCATCTCTGTTTCAGGGTGAAATCTCAAAAATTACTTATTTAAACAGGAATGAGTTACCTTGCAGCTGGGATAACATGAGGATGATGCAGACATGCATCTATCACAGCTCCCTCGGTGAGCAGTAGCTGATGAAATCCACGGTATCTGGGACACTTCAGCTCTGTGATGTGCCCTTGTGAGCAGTGAAATAGCAGTTATGACCTTGATATTTTATCTGGCTATTTTTATTCATGAAAGAGTAATGAACAATGAGCTTCCTTTTTAATGGTATTTTGTCATGTTTTATGGCAGTTCTTCCAGGTGATTGCTTCTAATTCTCATTTTACTAAAGTGTGCACATTTTAACCGTACATAGCCGGAGAAGACTACAGAGTGGCTTTGAGGCATATACATGTTCTTGCACACCTTTCTCCAGCATCTAGTAGAGGGACTAGTGTAGTCTCTCTGGGAGTAGGAGGTGGATGCAGTGGGAAATGGCATTTGCAGCAACATATTTTGGAAAGGTGATGATTGCTGTTGCTGTAGTAGAAAGGGTGCCTTCTATAACATGTGACACAAACACAGGCGTGACATCAAAGGAAAATAAATGAGAAAGATGGCTTGATCTCAACTGTTTTTGTGGCTGCCTGATCATGAGGTTTAGAGGTTCCCTACTGCTGCAAGAAGAATGAAGAAAAATGATCTACAGTGCCATATGATACTTCTTGGTGGAAATGAGTGGCAAAAAAGCATGCTGTTCCTGGAATGTGGACAGCATGGACAGTCCTGCTGAAAGCCATAACACCACTGAGTTTTGGGGCACTGGAACTTGTAGGATGTCTGGAAGCATTTGGAAAGGTTTAAGAGAAAGCTCCTGTCACCCAGTATTGGCTGCGGGCTCATGACTAAGTGCAGATAGTATTAATTCAAATGCTGATGTAGATTTATACGTGCTGCTGGCCTGCCCTGGAGCTACAGACCCTGTTGTCTTACAGCTGATTTGTCAGAAAAACAGTGTCTCATAGAAGCACAAAAGCAGCACCATTAATAAAAAGCATTCCAGAGGTCACTTGGGACACTTCTCTCCCAGGGTCCTTGTGCAGAGAGAGAACTTGGCCCAAGCAGAAGCCTGATGATGGCTCTTCTGCTTCCCCAGAGGAGCCCACTCCTGACAAGGAGCTCATACAAGGAGTTTCCCGAAACTAAAATTAGCTTTTGTGGATTCCCTGTTAATTTTGTGAGTTCCTGAGAGCCTAGACTTCTTCAGTAACCTCTGTGTGTTTGTTTCAGGGGTTGGAATGGGCATGACTGCTCCTGTCTCCATCTCTGTTTTTCCTGCTGAAGATGGCTCCTTTCAGCAGAAGGTTAAAGTGTCTCTGCGGATCCCGAGCCAGTTTCAAGACAACCCTCCTTGTCCTACTGATGAAAGCATTAAGATTGAAGAAAGACAGGAGATGACCATTTATTCCACGTAAGGAATGCATCCTGGGATCTCCAGTCCCAAGTGCTGAGGTCTTTAGGCTGCTCTGAAGAGCAGTATTTGTTTTACCAGGTGACTTGCTGTACAAGGGGTGCATGTGGTAGAAGGAGATGGAGGGGTATGTCTAGACTGAAGACAGGTGTTTTATGTCACTTCTTACCCTTGGTCGTGCTGCACTGATTTGGAATATGGATTTTTTTCCACTGGGTGAACAAGTGTGAAGGCTAGCCCTGAAAGATACTTGAGCCAGTTCTGTTGTATGAATCTATTGTTTTTCCCACTTTCTGGGTTCCAGACTGTTCATAGTCATTAAGAATGTTCTTTGGTGTGGTTCACATCAAGCTCTCAACTGAAGCCTCATTCAGATGGACTCATACCAGACTCCACCATGGAAACAAGCAGCCACTGCATTGCTTCAAATCACCTTTGAATGTCTTTGGCTGTTGACTACAGCCTGGACTCAAACTAGCATCACAATAGCAATAAGCTCTTCCCCTTGTCTTTACCCCTTGGAGGTTCCCCTGCCTACTTTCTTGAACTATTTTGGCTGACTCTAACTGGCTTCTTTCTTGCCTCCGACTGCGGCTTGGCCTTTGCTCTGGGTGTGGGCCACTTCTGCAATATCAGCGTGTTTTGTCTCAAACGCCAGCCCTGAGGGAAGGTGGTGAGGTGCAGGCTGATGCGGAAACAGTTCCTGTTGGTGGGAGGTCAACATAAACCAGACCCATTTCAGCCCACCCCTTTTAAATAGCATCCTGTGCTGTAATTGCCAATTGTCTGTTCCTACCTCACATTTTTCTTGGGCTAGCTAGAGTTTGGCTTTCCTTCGTGATCTGGCTTCCAGCAGGTGGTTGTTCACACCACAGTGAACATGGTTGCTGACAGCGTTGGTGAGGACTGTGGGCTGAGACTTGAAGATAACCTTATGTTTTAGAAAGTTCTGTCTCTGATATGGTGTTAATTCACAGGGCAGGGCCATTCTGCTGGCTGATATACATGGGGCTGTTTGAGGGGATCCCTTTGGGGTCTGCCAATGGATGACTGCACCTTGGCTGTGTCACTCACTAGACTTCATCTGTCCCAGATGAAGTGTGCTGGTTCACAATGAACAGTGCATGCATGAGTGCATGTTGGCAGCGCCTGGATCAAAATGTGTGTCTAAATATATTGTGGCTATATATTGTTCTCTCTCTCTTCCTTTCTGTGCTTTGCCAGCACTGCTAACACCTCTCTGGTTTCTTTGCAGGCAGTTTGGTGGCTATGCCAAAGAGGCAGATTACGTGAGCTATGCTGCCAAGCTGAAGGCTGCTCTGGGGAGTGATGCTGCATACCGCAAGGATTTCTACTTCTGCAATGGGTATGACCCCCCTATGAAGCCTTACGGACGCCGCAATGAGGTCTGGTTTGTGAAGGAGTGAACATCTGGCTCCCTGTGGTGCTGCCTTGCACTGATAACCTCCCCACACTATGTCCCTGTCCTCTTTAAAATAAACTAATAATTCAGCAGAGGCAGAAAACTAGCACTGCCTTTCTCCATGCCTATGCCTTAGTCTATTATGGACCATAAAAGTCGTTTTAGAAGAACACTTGCTGACCCTCCTGATGGTCCTGCTCCTTCATTCCAGACCAGGTCCTCAGCCACACAGATTCTCTTGATCTCTCCATGGCTCGTTTTTATCTCCTTTGTGCTTCCAGAGTTCAGTGCTGAGAAAGCCAGAAGTACTTAATTGACTGGTGCCTGACAGGAGTCACGTCCAAGTGTAGGCAGACTGTTAGTCTCACCTGAGACAGGCAGGGGAACGTGACAAAAGTGCATACAGGGACTTTTTTATCTCCTTTGGTTTGCTGCAGCTGTAAAATGCTGCTTTTATCTTTGCCATTCCACAAACAGTCTAAAGGGACACGGGCATTGCTGCCAACACAGCATAGTGAAAATAAACATCCTTTAATTAATTCAGAGTGTGAAGAATATCAACGCTTCTGTCATCTGTCTGAGAAATATCATTCAGAGAAAGATCCAGATTCTGTTTGCAGCTTTCTTCTGTTTGAGGAGATGTTTTGGCCTGTGCTGTCTTGATCTCAGCTAGCAGCTGAACAATATGACCTGGAAACCTCAAGATCATTTCCTCATCTTCCTATTGCTTTTGTGTAACATTTCTTTAAAACTAGCCTATACAAGGGCCACAGCAGAAATACGTGTGGTTATCTAACTGAATTAGAGAAATGCGAGGCTAGGAAGAAAGCAGATGCTTATTACTCGTGATCTAAGGGTGCATTTTAAGAATGGTGAACATATGGTGAAACTACCATGGGTGCTAATCTAAAAAAATTTTCTTAAAGGGTTTTGATTTTTGAAAGGCTACTCAGACCAGCTGTTTTCTTTAGAGGAGGGAAAGGAAAACATGTCTGTTCTGGAAAGCAGGGACTTGGGTTAAATAATGAGTAGCCTTTTGGAAACTTCAAGTGTGAGTCATGTTTCAGGAAGAGTAGCAATGTTGAAATCAGGCATCAAACCAGCATTTGAGCTGTTGGCTCTACCAGGGAGACAGCACAATGCCCTGAGTGGGAACACTCACACACGATGCTACTGTGGGTGCCTGTGAGATTTGTTACCTGCACTAAAAGAGCTGTGGTCCTCTGGTGGTTAAGTGCCCCATAGTGCAGGTGCTTTCCAAAAGCCATTTTCCCCTGGAGCTGAAAGAGGCGTTTGTCAGGTGGCATCTTGGCTTCTGGCTGGTCAAGCTGTTGCACATGCGCCTGCTTTCTGAGAACAAATCTCAGCAGTAAGAGGAGAAAACCTGAGGTTTTGATGTGCTTTCCTTTTCTCTCTTGCTGAGTCATATAAGAGCTTTGCTGTGGACTTCATGAGAGTTTCAGTCACCTGTGTGCAAGAGCAGCTGGTTCAGGATGGGTAAAAAGAGCAGATATAATTTAATTAAGCGAAAAACAAACAGCGAGAGAAAAGCTATTGGCTGTGGTTAGTGATTGCAGTGCAGAGGAGGAAGAATCAAAAGAGAAATCAAGACAAACACAAAATTAGGGTTTTGAAGGAATTTTTGAAGCAGCAAATGCCCTGTTAAGCTTGTACCTGAATCCAAAGGGACCATTCATGTTCCAGATTAGTTTAACCTGTGTGGGTGAGGAATGGAGGAGCACAGTGTTGTCCAGTTTATGCCTTCCCAGGTTCATTTTGGAACTTGTGTGTAGACTGTGGATACAGTCTGGCGACCTGTGGTGAATGTCCTTCAATGATCAAAACCTTGAAATTTCTCAAAATTTAGCTTGTGAAATCTCAGATGTTAGGGATGCCAATAATAAGCCTGGTATAAACAGAGCTGCACAGCTCAGCAGCATGGTGGGGTTCTTTTATAAAATGCATACACTCTGAACAGAGAGTGAGAGCTTCGGACCCAACAGTGCGTAAACATCTGTAGGCTCTGCCTGTGCAGCCCTGCTACTGGCCTTTTGCACTAGGCAGCCAGGATAGAATTTCATAAACATTGTTAAATTATGTCAAAGCCTTATGCAAACTGAATTGCCTTGTCTGTACACACAAAGATGCCTGTGTTTTGTCTGCATTTTCTATAGTTTTGAAATAAATAAAAAATAATATTGTGATTTACAACTTCTGTGCTGATCACTGACTTTGTGAGCTCAGTGGGAGTTGTTGATTTGCTAGACCGTAGGTTGCCAGTTTATCTTTCTGTTTGGGGTACTAATCATGTCACAGCATTTATAAATAGTCATAATGCTTTTTCCAATAAATCACTATTTTAGGTATCCTGGTGTGGCCCTGCATTATCTGACTGTGAGAGACAGAAGCTGATGAAGTAATCTCCTTCATTTGTTCCAGCCATTGAGAGGCTTTGAGCGATGTATTTGTGTTAATGTAGAAACAAGGGGCCTGCTCACCTGAGGAAAATTATGTGTTCCTGTGGCTGGGGTTCACGGGCAGTGAACACATTAATGTTCAGGCGGATACTCATGACTGATTTTCAACATGATCTATGATCCAGAAATGTTAAACATTCTGTCCCATTGAGGTCCATCCAGCTTGGTGCCCTGTCCCTGTGATGGACAGTAGCGGACATCTGAGACGAGATTACAGGAACAGTGCAACTGTGGGCTCAGACATCCTCGAAATATTTCCCTATCCCTAGTATGATGTGTCTCAGGGATTTTTGTTACTGTGCTTGGTGGACCGAGGTAGATTTTATCCCATGCATTTGCCAGGTTGCTTTCTAGAAATAAGGTAAAGTTACTATCCGTGGCATCCTTTTGTCCTTCCTTGGTTATGGAAGGGTAGAAATACTCATTGTCTGAGGGTTTGCAGCAGGCTGTCTCTCTGCTCCCTAGGCAGCTGGGTCAGTCAGCTTTTTGATACGCCTCCATCACTGCAAGTGAATATTTGTTTGGACAGCCAGAGTTGTTGACATTGGAGGATTTCCAGCCACCTCGTGGTGCTGGGGCCAGAAGTCAGAGGTGCGTTCTGGATTTTGACCCAGGGCCAGCATGGCCACAGACGCTGTTACATGCAATTGACTCCTGAATGATGTTAAAACAAAAAAAAATTTCCTCCATCGCCTGCAGTATTTGTTCTTTGAGAGATTAGAGTGCAGCAGATTGCCTAGAGACCTCCTTGCTTCTTTTCTGTGCCTGTGCAGTGTCCTTTTCTGTCTATGAAAAGCGAATGCTGAAATGGAGAGATTTTGGTGCTTTTCAGTTGTTTGACAGGGCATCATGACCTTGCCTGTTGTGTGTTGATTTAAGAAGACAGTGCCGGGGAAACTGAAAGGTAGATGTTTCTCCTTGCTAAGGCCCCTCAGCGCTGATGGAGCTCACCTTGCTGGGTTGTTGGGATGTGGTGGGTTTGTGTGTCATTGCTGCCGGTGGCCCCTTTCCTATCGCCTCACTTGTCGGTGCAGTGGAACAGCTCCACAGCTGCCTGTGCTGCCTGCTGGGCTGGACAGGCTCAGCAGGGCAGTGGCCTTGGGAATTATCTCTGCCTTCCAGAGACAGGAGTGCCCTTGCTGCTCATTAGCAGCTGGGCAGGTCCCTCCCAGTGCTATGCAAAGCAGTGGTATGATGGCAATAGGACTGGCCATGGGAAGGGCTTCATTTAAACAGAGCCAAATTTAAAAGCATAATCTTGATGGGAATTATACATGTGCCATGCAAATTTAGGTGTGCTGGATATACAACCTTCCTAAGCTACTCCACTTGTTAGTATGGAATTTTCCTGCTGGTATTAATGGTGGCAAACCATATATATTTTTATATATATATATGTGCATATGGGTATAAATGTATGTATATGTAGTGTGTATGTAGACCAGCTACTTTGATCTATTGTTTGGCTTCTGTAGTCACTGAATAACTCACTAGAGTGACTGCAGCCACAGGGTGAACATTTGCGGACTGAAGTTTTAAGACTGCTAGAATGAGAGCTTTGTTAGCTTCAGAAAGAAATACTTTACTTTGTAGACACATGCCTTAATATATCTAACACTGCATTAAGAAGACGACAGCCTTTATAAGAGACCTAATTGGTTAAGTTGTCCATATACATCTTGCCAGACTTACAATACTCCAGTCACTTTGCAGGGATGAGTGATTTATGGCAAATGAGGAAGTAACATCATTATTTCCCCATTTTCATCAATCCCCATGGCAAAGAGTGTGTGAGCAGCTATTGTGCTTATGGTCGCAAATTTTCAGTTTTGCAATGCTGCCCCAAGGCGATGGGTAAGAGGAGGAAGATTGCGGCTCCTCGCTCACATCGCCCCTCCCTATTGTAATTACAATAATACCTCTTTTAGAATAGCGCTCTGAGCAGCAGCTCTCTTTCTTCTGTGACAGCATTTCAGCCACACTGAGCTAAAAAAGAAATGCATCTCTTTTAACAGGACCATAAGTAGCTTTGGATGTATAACGCCTTTATAAAACTGCTTGGCAACATGATTTATTAGAGCGGGATCAGTGGTAAAAGTGACTTCTCTGACAGTAATGGATGAAACACTTCCAGCGTAGCTACTCTGTCTCTGCTTGGTGCCTATGCCAACAGCAGGCTGGTTTTGTCAGCTCATTCATAATCTCTGCTTTGCTCTCAGCAGAATCTGTTGCACAAGACAAGTTTCAGCCATGGCAGATGCTTTTTTTCTAGTCCTCTGTGGGAGCTGCTGCAGAAGATGGGTCAGTGCAAATGCTGCTTGATTCCTGAGAATCTGTCTGCTTAATTCTACATCCAGATCCTATACCTAGATGAGAGTTAGGTGCACGCCACTCCCATACCCCTCACTGCTGCCCACCCCCATGAAGAGAAATTTGAGTGACTGAGGTGGAAGGAGCTACACTGTTCTTAGACTGAGTGTGAGGTCTGACCGATGAGCAGCCCGAGGTCCCAGGGAAGTCTCAGACTTATCCTCTGTGCAGTCCCTGTGAGAAGACTCGGTTGAGGAGCCTGAATCTAAGGTGCAGATTTTTAAAAGTACCAGTGGAAGTGAAAGATCCCAGAAACCACATCCTGAAATATACCATGTGCTGCAGCACCCTGGCCTACACTGTGACTTGAGTGACCTCGGGTGTGCAGTGTGACACTGGCAGTGTGACCTGGCTCCGGGGCTCCAGTGGTGGGACAGCAGAGCCCAGCCTATGCCATGTGGGCAGCTGCACCACCCACCCCACCTGTGCCTGGACTTGGAAGCTAGGTGGGTTCTAAGAGACTTTCGTGTTTGGGATGTGTCTTCTTCAGCACATGAAAACAGAGAAGGATTGCCATGGCAACTATTCTCCCTTGAGTATTTTTCCAGTGTTTTCCAATCTTATTCATTTCTTCTTATATCCCTAGTGTTTAATTTAAGGCCTTTCCTAATTGGAGCCCAAAAAAGCAATTGAAGTGAATTCTCTGATTAGACAAAAAGTTCGGACACCTTCCCACACAACTGATGAAGTACGAGATCAACAGAATTGAATGCTGCTGTGAGTAAGAGGAGATCTGAAATTTGAAATGCGTTGTACCCAGACAAATGAAGTAAATGAAGTGTTTTACTTAAAGCAAAGCATTGAAATAAAAGGTAGTGTACAGCATGACAATATCGGGCACTCCCTTGCTAGTAGATCCTTCTAGGCCGCTTAATCACTGATTGTAGACCTTCTCAATCTTCTTTATGACTCAGCTTTGTGAAGGAACATCTTTCCAAATCAACATGTGCTGGCTCATTGAAGTATCTTTCATGAGCTGTAGTATTATTTAGTCTGGGTGCTTTGAAGGGGATGGTTACTGCAGTGGTATTTCTTTGGGGTAATTACCATGCCTCATTTTCCAGTACCTTGCTTCCACTTTGTGTGTGTTTTGGCTGGGATAGAGTTCATTTTCTTCACAGTAGCTGGTGTGGGGCTGTGTTTTGGATTTGTGCTGAAAACAGTGTTGATAATACAGGGATGTTTTATTGCTATTGCTGAGCAGTGCTTACAAGGACCCAAAGCCTTTTCTGCTTCTTGTTGCAAGTAGGCCAGGGGTGCACAAGGAGTTGGGAGGGGAGACAGCTGGGACAGCTGACCCATGCTGATATTCCATTCCATGTGGTGCCACACAGCATATGAAGTGGGGAGAGGAAAGGAGGGGGGATGTTCAGAGTGATGTCATTTGCCTTGCCAAGGAACTGTTCCATGTGATGGAGCCCTGGTGTCCTGGAGATGGCTGAAACTCCTACCTGCACATGGCAAGTGGTGAATCAATTCCTTGGTTTGCTTTGTTTGCATACGAGGCTTTTGCTTTACCTATTAAACTGTCTCTATCTCAACCCACAGGTTTTCTCACTTTTATTCTTCTGCTTCTCTTCCCCATCCCACCAGAGTGGGCGAATCAGCGATCAGCTGTGTGATGCTTCATTGCTGGCTGGGGTTAAACCATGACACACCTGCACGCCGATACCTATGTGTGGGAAACCCAGGCTGGAGGGAAGAAGAAATCCTGTGGAGGTGTAGGAAGGAGAAGGTTGATGTCTTGGTTGTGCTGTCTCGGGGGAGGGCGGTGTGAGGGCAGGTTGGTTGAACACAGTGTCTTTGGTGCCCCGTACCTCCCGCCCTGGCCCTTTGCCCTGGTGGATGTCGGCAGGGAGACTGGTGAGACCCTTTCAATAGGGCTTATGCCGTGATGGCTGCAGCACAGTTAATCACAGAAGAGGAAGCAGAGATTCCTCCCAGCTTCTCCAGCCCTGCCTTGAGACAGACTATGTCTCCTCCCTACAGCAGGGCCCAGGGAACAAAGATCTCCCTGGAAATTCCCTGCCTGACTCTCCTCCCACTGTGTTGCCATCTGCTTTGCACAAGACTCTGGTATACGCCTTTGTGGAAAGCAATGCTCTTCCTCTGAGGACATCTTTGGCACTGCTTCCCTGGAGGGGTGAAATCCCGAGGCACAAAGTGCAGCTGAGACTGTTCTGAGTGCTCCTCCCTGTCCCAAGGCAGGGAGGGAAACAGAAATGACGATTTTATGAGATATTGCATCTTGGGAACCTGGTGTAAAACACCCTCCTGTTGGAAACCTGCCCAGCCGATTTCAAAATGATGAAAGCAGTTCTGCAGGTTTTGATCCAAATGGGGTAACAGGGCCTGGAGCAAATAGAGGTGGAAAAAAATGAGTGCAGTTTCAAGCACACAGGGTGCCCAGGTGTGGTTTAGTTCCTCCCAGGTGTATTTGTTGTGTTGACCCCTGTGTAGCTTCATGCCACACCTCTCTCATCTCACTGGGCATGGCAGTGGCACTGCTCACATGTGGGGTAGGCAGTGCCCTGTTCCCCACTTTGCCTCTTAGGTGCAGGCATGGTTTGTATCAGCTTCTAAATGGCTCACAGGACATCTCCCTGAATCCAGGAATGAAGGCCAGATCTTGAGCCAGGGGAGTCGTTTGGCTGGAGACAGTTCTTCACAGAGCTGGTTTGTTAACAGGCAACAGGAGTTCATTTATTTTTCATCATGATGATGCTATTTCTGAATAAGAGAGAAAAATGCGGGCTTATTTCTGAAGCATATGATTTAGTTTTTGGCCTTTAAAATTTTGTTTATTTTGAATGGAAGCCCAGAATGCACATAATGTAGCAAAAAACTGCAGATACAGATAGAGATATTTGTTTCACCTTTCAAGTTACTCCCACTCCTGATGCTAAGGCAGTAGCATTTGAAAAGGCTCTGTATGTTTTCCCTTTCCTTGGAAAGAAACACACGAAAATAACAATCCTGAAGCAATACTGGAGGCACTTGCTTCCAGATAACTCTGCTGAAAGCAGCAAGGTACAACCAGGCACACCAGGGAGACGAGGAAAATGTCCTGGGAACTGGCACCCAGACAGAGAGTTTCCCTGTGACTACAGTTCCTGCTCCTGGGAGATGTGGCAAGGGGATGAATACGAGCTCCCCAGACAGTCCTGATATGAAGGTAAGCACAATTGTTTTCTGAAATGTTTGATCCCATAATCCACAAATCCGTTTATCATAAATAGCCTTTCAAACTGTTGTGACAAACTCTTCTGGACCAAATCCAGCTCCTGAATTATGAGAAGCTAAAAATGGTGTCTATTCCCATGGCTATAGACAGAGAGATGCTACTCAGCAACAAATGCACCACCAAGTGCCTTAAAAATAGCCCCTGTGGAATTATTCAGTGTTTGGGACTTGTCATTTCATAGGGGTAAAAATGGATTCATTTTGGCACAAAATATGCATAATATGTATCCACAGCTTTATAAATAGCATTTATAAAATTATGTGTATAATTTTATCTTAAACTGATGCTGAGCAAAGAGACAAAACAATCAACAAGAACTTAACACAAGTTTTGTTCTTAGATAATTGTAAGACTTTTGTCTTAGAAATGCAGGTGTCAAAAGAGACCTTCCTCCCTTCACCCCTCCTTCCTTTCTTTAAGACAGCTTTAGGAAAGAAACTTGAAATTACTGCCATTATGGCAAACATGATAGCTATAAGCCAAAGAAGACGCCTGGCCCAAAATTGTCACCCCACACAAATTAATTCCTTGGCTTTAGCTATTCTGTAGGAGAGAGGTTTTCAAATGAAGGCCTTTATATCTCTTGAGGTTCCAGGTTTTGCAAGTGGAGTCACAAATGTGGTGGAAATTCAGTTGGTGAGATGGTGCTCTGAGACATAACTGGGTCAGTAGCTGGAACATACCTTGAATTGACTCTCAAAGGTGCATTTGGGGACCATGCTCTTTGTCTTCCTCTCTTATTATTCTGCTTCCTTTCATCTCACTTGCCCTTGCAGCACTCATGCAAAAGGGCCAAAGCATTGGTACTGGTAGGTGGGGAGGATAAGGTCTCGTTGGAGGGTCCTGGGCATCTTTCCTTTTCCACTTATGGGCTCTGCTGAAAGGGAGCAGGTAGAGATATGAAGGCTTTGCTGCTGCCCTGCTCCAGGCTTTCCTGTCCACCCTCTACCCTGTAGGGCCTGGCTGCAGGCTGAGGGTCCTTCTTGCCTCTAAAGGTGCTCAGTCACAATCTGTAGTGGCCTAAGCCCTAGGAAAGGGTAGAAGATAGGGCTGGGAAACCAATATCCTGGGAAAACATTTTGTAAAATTGGAGCAATAACATAGCAGAACAAAATGCGAGGCCTTATAGTCATGGACAACAATTTTGTTAGCGAACAGAAGTGGTTTCGTTCACTCACACTTGCACACCTGTACTCAGGTGCAGGTGGATGCCAGCATCCAAGTAGTGGTTTTCTCTGGGTCAGATTGCCACAGCCACCACTGATAGTCCTGAGTGGGGACTGACCACCAGAGGAGTGACCCTTGGCCTGCCGGGAAGCGCAGGGTGGAGAGCTGGACTTGTGTGCAGGAGGATGACACCCCCATAACAACATCACCCCTATACAACGTCATGCCTCGGAGCTGTGTTTGTGAAATCTCAGGATATAATGAATGAGCAGACTTGGTTGTCCTGTCCTGATCAGGAGGGACGAGGTAGAATAAAAGTGGGATTTGGCAATTGAGAAAAGAGAATAAAACAGGCTTCCCAGAACAGTGCAATGGCACAAGACAGCAACTTCACCAAAATGCTGAGATTCTTCAAATTGTAATGCTTTTGCTTAGAAATCAGCATTCAAAAAACCTTTTTAATGAACTGCATAATTTTTTTATTTGAAAAAACTCTAAAAATAGTACATTTTTAATAACGGTGGTTTTTTCCATATGATTTCACAAAAGTCAGTAATATTTTCTGGGGAAACTTACATCCCTCTTACCATTTTACTGAAATTATTAAATGGTTTCTAGGGCAACTTGCCAATAGCATTAGGGTTCACTTTTCTGTTTCTTGAGGGGTCAGGGAGGTCTTCATCAGAGAAATCAAGGGATAGACAAAAATGTCAGAACTGTGCTTTGATGTTTTCCCACCTCTTGTTGAAGCAAAAAAATATTGCCTGTTAATGTGCTAAAAAGGAGTGAGGCTAGCTGGAGATTTATGCCCTCCTGGAGACATAGTGTGTCAGCTCTCCTCCAAGTCCTCTCATGCTATTTCCATGGCAACTCCATATAATGATAACTCCCACAGATTTTCTCCTTTTATCTGTTATTTTGGTCCCAGATAGTGATGGAGTTGAGGCATACATTTCTTTCACACCATTTGATACCCATCGACAACCAAAGTATATAGCGTCCTCATTCTTCAGGTCTTTAGAAAGAACAGTTAGTTCACAGCCCTTTCAGGAATTCACCTGCAGAGCTGGACGGAGCTGAGACAGGAAAAGCAGTGATACAGATGCTCAGAGGAAGCTGCAAAGGATGAATGCTCACTGTCAGCACAACGTGACAGGATTACATTCCGCTCCTGCTTTTCTCCTCCCCTTGGCCGGGGTAACAGATGGACACTAAGGAGGAGGTCGTGGTGTAATGGCAGGATGGATGGTTTGGGTGCAGGGAGCTGCATCTCAGCTGTCCTGCCCAGGGAGATAAGAGGTCATTCTGCCTGACTGGGAGATGCTCCCATTCCCTCTGCTGTCTGTTCATTATTGCAAATCTGGTCCAGCTCGTGAGACAAGGATCAAGAGCTTCAGCCAGGCATAGCTGCAGCCAGAGAAACCTTTGACCAAGTGCCGCTAACCCATGACTTCCTCCCTCTTATGAAATCTCTGCAGCAAGATGCTGCTGGATGATTTTACACAGCAGAAGTGGCAGGCATGCAGCTTGTTCCTGGAAACTGTGCTTGCTTCATCTAGCTGGTAGGGCAGGACAGGCCAAATATTAGTGCTGGAGTGGAGAGTCCACAGAGATCCTGGAGTCCAGCTGCCAGTGTGGGCTGAACTGAGCTTCTGTGCTTGGTTTGCAGTTCAGTCAGTGCCAGGGAGGACAGGACAGTCTGAATGTGAAGACCTATCCCAAGCATCCCCTTACTTCGTACCCTGAGAGCATCCAGACATTTGACCCTCCTCATTTCCTCTTACAGAGGCTTCCATTTAAGCAGATGAGCAATGCCAGGTGAGAGGGCATCCTCCTCCAGGAAGGGATCGTAAACCTTATACTTGATAATAGTGTCAATTCTGAGTAAGGCTGCTGCTCAGAAGAGCTGTCCTACCTGTTTGGTCCCCTCTGTCCTGTAAACCAGATGTTGGTGGGAGCTTTGCAGAGGCTCAGGCTGTTCTATAGATGGAGACACTACTTATGCAAGAAGTTATTCAGCTCTCTGCACGCAGAGAGATTTGCAAGGATGGGGCATGTCAAGGATCAATGCTCACCTGCTGCAAGAGTGGTCACAGCAACTGCACAGAACAGTGGAAAAGATGGCACTGCACCTACAGGGACCCCGTCCAATTGCTGTAGTCCCTTGGGATTTGTGCTGCCCGCTGCCCTGCAGGGGTGGGTCAAGAGGGGACACACAGTCTCCCTGCTCTGCTTCCCACCAATCCACTGAGTGCCTCTTACTTCCACCCTTGAAGAAATTGGGGCAGTTTCAGGTCTGGGATCTTTTGCCGCTTAGCTTCCCCTGACGGATATGCAATGACGAGAGTTATTCTTCAGGAAATTGGAAAAGGAGCCAGGAACTCGATGCTGTGACTGGCACCTGCTCCCAGGTTAGACAATCTACCTTCTGGTTTGGGCTGGTGTCCATCTCTGCACAGGCAACCGCGAGCCACTGGCTCAGCTGTGGACCCAGCCTGTTCATGTGTGAGATGATGTGTGTTTGCAGAAGCCAGTGCTTGTCAGCCTCCGGCTCCCTTGCAGTCAGCTCTGAGTTAAGCCAGAGGGCTGCAGACACATGTGATTATCCAGCAATCACCTCCATTACAGGGAGAGGAAGGAGGGCACAGTGTCATAGAGTCATATAGGTTGGAAAAGACCTCTGAGATCATCAAGTCCAACTTTCGACTGAATGCCACCATACCCGCTAATCCATATCATGAAATTCCATCTCTACTTGTTTTTTGAACACTTCCAGGTGTAGTGACTCCACCACTTCCTATAGTTTGAGTCCTTGCCTGGAAGCAGCCCAGGTTTGACTCTCTTTTCTGAATGACATAGAGCAATTCATCTGGGCGTGTGGGTGAGCAATCACCTAGGCGTGGTGAAAATTTGACCTTCACCTTCTGCCCTGAATGTAGGAAATATCATTTCGCCATCATGCTGGCATGATGGAAGGATAAGCATGTGGAAGACCTCCTGAAGGACTCTTAGCAACTCCAAAGACACATCAAAAACAAAACAGCAGAATTTCTAAATAGCAGATCTAAGGTCACCAATGCAAATTGGTGACCAGCACCTTGTCCACATGTATTGTGATGATCCCATCAAACACAAACAATTCCCCATTCCCCAGGGTAGGACTGGGGTTGAGACAGTGGGGTTAAACAAATCTCTGTTAAGAGGCCACAAAAACATGTTTTTAAAATCCTTTTATGTTTCCAAGTTCATGTGTTTTTTTATTTCTTTGGATTACGCTAAGACACATATACCCATAAAATGATTCCTTACATACTTAGACCTATAGATGTCTCTAAGGTGAGAACTAAAGTCGAAGAAACTTTTGCCATTGATTGTACCTGCAAGAATTTAACTTTTTCCCCTAATGTTCTCACTTCAAATGTATCATCATACTTCCATTAATTTCAATGTGAGCATTGTATGCACAGATGGAGGCAGAGCACGCCGCAAAAGCTGACTACATTTGAAGAGTGTACTGTGAGAGAGAAATCAGGTGAGATACTAGCAAAGATTTCATCTCTGGGATCCTGTAAAGGAGCACGCAGCTTCTTTCAGCATTTCCTCATTCATTCAAGCAAGTTGATTCCACTTTTAGAGAGTATTGCCAGACAATATAGACAAATGATAGTCAATAAAAGGCAAAACCCATAACGAAACTTGCAGAGAGAGGACTTTCCCCTCCTCTCCCCACTTGTCTGAGGATTTGGACAAAAGCACTTGCAGCTAGAACCAGGGCTAGACACCTTGGTAAATCTGGCTTTAAAACTTCTGCTGTCGGATAAAAAATGTAATCACCACCAAGAAACGAAGCACTTATCTGGTGTGAACTCACTCGAACGCTTTGAATAGGTTAAAAATGGTTCATGGTTTGTCTTCGTGCGCGCTGGGTAACTCGGCAGGAACGGAACCGTGCGTGCACGGTGGATGCAGATACCGCAGTGCCCCCGCCTGGCTGCTGAAGAGCCGATGTCCCGGTGAAACAGACCGTTCCAGATTTCGTGGTTTCGTTCGGCTTTCAGAGAGTTCCCTAAAGCACAGCGGGCAGTAGAGCCGATGCCCCCTTAAAACAAGAGCAGGGTAGCAGAGAGGGTGACAGCGGCACTGCAATGCTGCAAGAACCGAGTAGACAGCTCTCAGGTCATTTGAAGCAGTAATATAACTGTCCCACAGTCCTTCCATCAGCCTGTGCTCTGGAGAACTGAGCATGCCTTGGCTCAACACACACATCCTTGCATCAGTGAATCCATCTGCTTGTGAGCCGACTTGTGCTTAAGAACTGGGCATTTAATCTTGGCCCTGTCGATGTCTCATCTCACACAAATCGTCTGCTGATTTTAACCCAGAAGTCTGGGTGTAACAAAGGAGAACCACAACACAGTCTCAATACACAGTAGTGATGGTGGTGATGGGTGAGGAGGAGAAAGGACAAAGACCTGGTACCTCTTTGTGTAATAGATTTGTCCTCTCCACGTTGCTGCCAGATACCAGATACCACAGACCTGAGAATCTCCTGTCTTTCTGACTGGCATAGTTCCACCTAGGCAAGCCCAGAAGCTGGTGGCCTCCGCTTGGGAGGCTGGACAGAATGGGGAGCAGAGCTGGTGAGCCATACTCTTCTTTGACAGTCAGTCTGCCAGAAGCATTCCCGCTTGCTTCCCACCCCAGCAGTTGCCCGTCTCTCGCAGCCTTGCAAAGCACCAGGAGTCTGCAGTGCAGGGTCTGGGGGCTGACTGATCTACCTTGACCGCATACACTTCACCAAAGATGGGCAGCAGCCTCTCCAGGCAGCCATTTCTCTCCAGCAGCTTGAGTGCAGACAGTCACGAAGAGGCTAGTTGAAATCAAACTAAACTGTGCCTAAAATAAAATGAGTTCAGAGACAAGGTCTTTGTGCTGCTGTACAAAACAAGCAGAATGTCACAGTGGACAAGCTTTCTTTTTTCAGCTGGAAAGTTACAGTTGTTTGGGTTTGTTGTTTTTTTTTTTAATATTATTGGAACACGCTGAGTCAAAGAAATCATTTCATGGTGGCAAAATTGCAAATTTTACCGAAGTTCAATGTAGAGCCATGAAATAACTATACTTTTTTTTTCTTTTTTTTTTTTTTTCCTTTTTGGTGAAGAGTTTTAATACCAAAGCTGTGATGAGACGCGGGTTTTTTCTCCCTTGGGCTGGGGTTTTTGTTAGAGCCGAGCGCGTTTCCCCTTCTCAGGACCAGCCCCTCGCTCCGCGGCCGCGGCGGCTCCGCGGCGCAAAGGCGCCGCCCGGCGGCCGCTGGAGGAACGCCAGGAGGAGCCGCCCGCGGGCTTCCGATTCCGCCGCCGGCTTCTCTCCTGGCGTTACCTCCGCTTCCTTTGAGGAACCAGAAACCTAAACACAGCCTCCTCCCTTGTTTTCGAGGGGGTTGCTTTCAATCCTGCAAGAGTTAGCGCGGTGGGGCGTGGCCCACTGCTCTGGAGGACACCGTGGGTACCAGGTGGGTGCTGGAATCATTCTTGGACCCTGCGTGCCTCTTTCATTTCGCCCTTGGCACGTTATCAGGTGGCTGGGTTAGGGGCTGAGGACGTGGCAAACAGCCGGTGAGAGAGGGCGGTTTCACACTGCTGAAAACAGAGTGCCTTCAGGAACAGCCTGCTTTTCGGATTATAGGGGCGTCCTGGGATGACCAAGTGGCACTGAGCAGCACCTTGGTGCCTAACTTCAAACGTGTTTGTTCAGTCTGGCAAAATCAGTAAAGAGATGATTTGCAGGGAAACATAGTTTCTTACGGCACTCAACAAGGAGCAGTACCTGAGTCCAGGATGCTGTTGAGGTCCTTTTCTGTCCGTGATTAGAGATTTGATCAAAAATTTTCAGCATTTCTCTATACTCAAGCATTTGATCCTCACTACAGACTGTTTTGAGAGAGAAACAGCAGACAGTGACATATGTTGGAGACACAGCATTCTATTTCAGCTCTTGACTAATTAGTTAGAGAACAAGATCCCCATTTTGTAAGCCACAGCCTTTGCTTTCTCCTCGAATGCACCTGTTACCAGTTTGATGGGAGAAACTGCTCAGCCAGGCAGAGCCCTGGCTGTCTCTGGAGATAGATGCAGATAAAATCAGCCTGGTCAGACAGGAGGGCACCTCCTGCTCCACGCCTGGCACTTCAGAAAGTCTTTTGCAGAAAATGACACTCACATCTAGCAGAGTGCTTCACTCGTCACCATAGCAAAAGCAAAGCAAACACCAGTTTCCCTAGAAACTGCATGTGGCAGGGCATGTTGACTTTAAGGGAGGGGAAGAATCCTAAATAGGAAAGTACTGGATGCGGAAGGGTGAGTGTGCTGCAGGTAGGGAGAAGGGACAAGACCTGTCCCAGGCCCAAAGGAACCAAGGTGGCTGGAGTGTGGCAGGACCCCCAGCAGAGACTCTCATGGCCACTGTCCCACATTGCTCAGTGCAGTGTCAGAGACTGCCTTGGGGCAGAGGCAGCTGAGTCCCTGTGGTTGGGTGCCCCAGAGTGCACAGCTCCACTGAGTGCAGCTGCTCACCAGCAGCTCACCAAGCCCAGCCTGGGTGCAGTGACACAGACCAGGTGGTACTCAAGGGCTGGGCTTGCTGCCGCTGAGGCACACCTCCACTTTGCATTCAGAGCCCCAGAAAGGAGGCAAATTTGAGCAGGGGCTCCTGGGTTTCCTTCTCCAGGACTTCCTCCTAGGAGAGGCAGCTTCCACTGCAGCCCTCAGCTCAGTGGCCTTGGGTGCTATTTCTGGCTCCTGTCAGAAATCACCTGCCTTACAGAGGGAAGCTCAGGACTGTTCAGTCCCTTCTATTTATAAGCACACAAGCTCCTCCAGGGCAAAGGGAGTAACTGGTGCTGGGGAAAATGAATCTGAAGAAGGCATTGTCCAGTGATGCACACTTGTGGCAATGTACACCAACTACATACCAGGCTGTTTGAGTAAGGGTGAAGTCGGCAAGGTGAGGGAATTGGTTATTTCCTTTCATTTAGTGGTTGGGGGGCTCTATCTGGAGTACTGTGTCCAGTTTGGGTCTCTCACTGCTACAGAGCTTGATCAAGGGGAAGAAGTCTGGCAGGGGAGCCATTGAGACCGTTGGGAGCTGCTTGGACCGTGTCACCAGGGAGAAAGACTGAGGCACCATCAGAAGATAGGCTAAGGGGGATCCAGGTGCTCTTGTCTATTAACTAAATGGGTGCTATAGAGAAGATGGGACCAGACCTCTCAGAGGTGCACAGTGAAAGGTCAAAGGATGACAGAAAAGTTGCAAGAAGGGAAATTCTGATTAGACACAGGTTTAAAAAAACATCCCAATGGGAGCAGTCAGACACCAGCACAGGGACCCCAAAAAGCTGTGTGATCTCTACCTTTGGAGACATTCAAAGCTTTCCTCAAACTGGTTTAACTTTGAAAGGGCAGAACCTTGTTCAGGGCAGAAGCTGGACTGGATCTCTCCAGAAGTCCCATCTGACCAAAATCTTTGAGTCACTCTGAAGTACTGCTAAACCTACTAAAATGTAGGAAAGAGCTGGAAACAAAGAAGAATTCTGTGGCTTCTCAGAACCACCAGCTCCCTGCATGTTGTGTGAACTTTAAAGGGAGCTTGGGGCAGAATAAAGGAAGAGGCATCCTATGTGTTACCCACATGTGGCTCACACTGGCAGCATTTAGATCTCATGTTTGTCTTTAAGAAGCTGCAAAATCAGTCCCTCTCTGGGGAGTGTATGTGTGTGTAAGAGCAGAGTGTAAGAGGAAATGTAGGGCGGGCTGAATGCTGTCTCTTGCTCCTGAATGCTGTTGCCCTCTACGTGCTGCTCACAGGCTGTAGTGCAGCTGCCAGGGATGGCTGGAGGAGACTGCTCCCAGCTGTTCAGCTTGCCTCTGTCAGGGTCAGGAAAATGGGAGGCATTTCTCTGCTTCAGCTACCTCTGGTTCTGGTCCAGTGTGATGAGACACACTGAAACCTACAGTGTAGGGTTCGTATGGGAGAAGGTGACTGCTGTAATTGGGCACTGGACACACCACCTGTACTGCCAGCCCTGCTGTGAGACAGTCAGTCACCTTCGGCAAAGGAGCAACATGCACACTTGGACCAAAAGTTGCCACATCCAAGTTGTGGCCCTGTGATTCTGTTCGTTGGGGAGCAGATCTGATTAGAATGATCCCCTGGCCCTGTGAGCCTGGAGAGTGTGGCCCCAGCTGAGGGACAGTGACTCATGACCCCTGTGCCACAGCAAGGGCTACAGGATTTGTAGGAAGAGGGTGAACTCCTCTCAAAGAAAAATCTTATTTAGGGAGGGTGGCACTGGCACCAGCCATCAGAAGGGGCAGGGAGCCTTTGGGAGGTGACCCCAGCAAGGTTCCTCCTCATTCCAGGTTGTATCACCACTGACTTGTGCCTGCACCTCACATGTTTATTGCACCCTCCATGTTCACTCCTGGCTGGGGCCGTGGAGCCCTACAGCCCTGGCAAGGCCATGGGATGGTGACCCTGAAGGTCCTGGGACTGAACAGTGTTTTTGTCCTTCTTTGCTCTTTTCCCATGACTTCCATGATACCCCTGACCTGAAGTTCAGCAGAGGTTATCCTGCCTCCTGATAATCCTGGCTGCTTTCATAATGCAGGTGTGCTCTGTGCCAACCCTTCTCCGGTGTGTACATTTCTGGCTCTCTGGTCTCCTTGAACAGGGAGAGGAGGGACCGGAAACCAGAGGGCCCTGAAGGCAGTGTACCTGCAAGCACCAAGGGAGCCCTGTGCAGGAGAGAGGCAACCTCCCTGCCTCCTCAACTCACTTGTTCCTTTTGGATCTAGTCTGTCTGGCCCCACCAGTTTAGGATTTCCCTGGGACGCGTGTGTGTGACTAAGTGGCCAACTGGTTTGGTTTAAGCTCAGTTATAAGGCGAGAGGAAACTGCTGCTTTCCCAAAAGTCTCTCCCGAGGTATGAGAAACCTGCAGTGCAGCAGCACCCCCTACCCAGCAGTGCCAAGTTCCACAGAATTCATATTTATTTTGGCATTTAAATGAGCTCTCACACAAAGCTGCCTTAATATCAAACAAGTGCAAAATAATTCTGGGCAGATTAGTATTTGTGTCATTACAGAGGTTTAAAAAAAATTACTCTAAAAGGCACTCTAAATCCGTGGAAGGAGATTTTGATTCTCTGCTGAGTGGCATGCACAGTAATAACCAAGTAATCAAGAAAATCGCCATGCCCTGAATCAATGGGAGTGCACACGATGTCTCTCATCTCTCCTAGTTCTGCTGCCTCTGGGGCCAAGGCACATGGGGAGGCTCTTCCTGGTCTGTGGCAGTTAGTGAAGGAGTTGGTAAGTGTCTGGGATATGGAAAACACACAGTAAGAGCACACTTCACTGGTATTTCTCCTGTTAGCCTGTTCCTTTACTCCACCAGACTCCACTGCAGCAGAGGAGCTGGCTCTGTTGTAACACATTTTTGAATCATCCCGGGACATACTCTAGCTATCTATGACACCACATCTGCTTGAAAAGCTAATTTTTGAAAGTTTGTTACTGTTTCAAGCATATCCCTCCTACCTTCAGACTGCAAGTCAGCAAGTTACATCACGGCTTCACAAACCCTTTTCCCAGCCTGCTCTCCAATGTTATATTAGCATCCTTGAGTTTTCTCCCTCATCCTCTGTGTTACACCTGTGGACTGTGTAGGTGGAAGGGAGAAGAGGAGGGATGGTTAGCATCATTTCCACCTCAAATTTACTAGAAAAAGGCAAGTTATTCTGTGACACATTTCAAAATCAATCCTTAGGAGGGCTCTTTCTCATGCCAAGGGATTCAGATGTCCTTGTGTTGCCCTTCAGTGCTGGTAGGCAGAGGGGGGAAGACCCAAGCTGACTGATTCTAGACAGCACTGTGCCTGAGGAAGGGGTTTACTTGCCAAGAGCACAAGGATAAGCGTAAAACCTCCATGTAAAATCTCATGGGAGAGTATCCTCTAAAAAGGGAAATTATAGTCTCATACCACCAGGAATCTAAAAATTATTATTATTATCATCATCTTCACTGATACTATTTTGCTTTGAAATTGTTTCTACTTTCGAATAAAAATACTACATGTATTCAGAACATCAGAAAGACATCTTTTTACAAACTGAATTACATACCTGCAAGCTCCTTTCCCATTCTTGATCATGCAAGTACCCAACGACAGACAAATGAATAAATGCAGGAGTATTGACACAGCAGATACAAACATGTGCAGTGATGAAAAGCTCACATCTTTCCTCTGGCATTTGCTTGCTGTGGCTTGGATTTATATTTCCTCATTTCTTAAGCACTCCTAACATTGAATCAACTTCATCCAAGAAAAGTAGCGTGAAGAAGGTACTAACCCTTCTTCTGTACCCTCAAGCAGCTGGTCTTTGGTCCACAGTGACAGCTTCAAAGAAGCATCTCTCTGCCATTTTTCCCTAAGTGCAACCTCTCAGGTGAGGGGAGAGTTATTACTGCCACCCCACCAGCCATTACAGGAATCACACTCCCAAGGAAGAACACCAGTTTCTCATAGTCAGGCTGTTTGGGTTTTTATTAATTAAACAGTCCATATACAAAGTACTAAATAAATATATAGCTGTGTCAGATGCCAGTGTATCGTACACACCCACTTGGAGAGCTCTCTGTCATTATACATGAAATACCACGGAAAACTATTTATCAAATGCAAAGCAGGTTACAGAATGATTCAACTCTGCAGACTCATTGCTCATCACCAGGGTGCAGTCCACACACCACGCACACACACACACGCACACACTTTTGTTCACTCATGCCTGGGAAGAAGGGTGTCCACCCTCTGTAACCTGGCTGCTTGGGAAATGTTTGTGTTAATGTCACAGACACACTCAGGAAGGGGCCGAGATCCAAGGTTCACAGGATTATATCCCAGCAGGGTATTG
This sequence comes from Cnemophilus loriae, assembly GCA_013397755.1. Classification (NCBI taxonomy): domain Eukaryota; kingdom Metazoa; phylum Chordata; class Aves; order Passeriformes; family Corvidae; genus Cnemophilus; species Cnemophilus loriae. The sequence goes on along the minus strand of VZTF01005785.1, from coordinate 66,049 downwards.
CAAGGAGCCACATAGAAGAGGCTTTGTCTTTGGGGATCCACAGCCTGGAGTGGATGGGGTGGGGAAGGAGGGTTTGCAGGACTGGGCAGGCACCCTGGGGAGCTCAGCTGGGGCAAATGGACAGGAGTCAGAGCTGGAAAGGAGGCTGTTAGAACATTAATTAGAACATGTGTCAGAGTAAATTGGTGTAGCTGGTTTTATGTCTTTAAGTTTTCTTCCTCATCTCCAGCATGGTCCCTAGATGACAAGGAAGGTGCTGGAAACAAATATGAAGATGAAAAAAGGAACACCCTTTCTCTCTCTCTGTCTCTGCTCCACTGATCTCTGGAGGACAGCCAGGCAGAGCTGGGAGTGAGCACAAAAGTAACAGTGGATAGATAAAGATGTCCTCAGTAGTACCTGAGATATCTTTGTGGGCAGGAGGAAGGAATGTGTAGGGCTGATGCTCCTGGTCCTTCCTCTTCTCCCATCAGATGAGGGGTGCAGGCACCCCCATGAGCTGATTAAAGCAGGTCCTGTCTGGGGCAGAGCCAGTTGCAGACCCAGCTGATGATCTTCCTGCTTCTCTAGCATTCCTGCTGAAAATAGGCCAGGATGCTCTTCCGTCGGAAGAGAGAAGCTCCATTCCGTGGAGACACAGAGTGAGCAGGGACAGGATGGCCAGGACAGTGTCTGAAAGCTGTTTGAACAATAAGAAGGAGCTACAAGGGTGCCTGTGTGGGGGAAAGAGGATCCCTCTCCTCTTTTGCTGGTGTGGGTTGACTCTCTTCTGCAGGATCATCTCACTGGTCACCATGTGGCCCATTCCCCGTGCCTCTGCTGAGGGACACTTAGTCTCTTTGCTCACTGAGGAGCTCCTACATGGCGCTTTTCCCACCAGTGTAGTCATGGTATGGGCTTGTCCGGGCCTTGGGGCGAGGGATCGAGAAATCATTCTGGGGTTCAATGGCCTGAAAAGGAAGCACAAAAATCTTTACCTTGGAAAACTGGACAGAAGTCATAAAACAGGGCTAGGTAAAGCACCTGCCTGCCTTCACAGAGCCGGCTCTAGGTCCATCTGTCTTTGCCCCTTCTCCTTCCCTTCCTTTCAGTGCCTGAACAATAGCCTATAAACGGGTGACAGGGGGCATGAACTTACCTTCATCTGAAAGTGAGAAGTGTACGGGGAGTAGTTGAGGTCTCCTGTGTCACAAGACAAAAGTAGGGGAGAGTTAGTGCATTAGCATTACACAGTAGCTTGGAAATACCACATCAAGGGAGACTCAAAGGTTCTGTGGCTACATTAGCAGCTGCTTTTAGACTGGTCTAACTGTGCAATGTGCAGGCAGGAATGGGCTAAAATCCATAGTGGAGGACATAAATTTTTCCTTTTGAAAGGAGGAATGAATGGTATTGCAAATAACAGGACATAGGTGGCCTTGGAGTTTAGACACCTCCTGTTGCCTCACAATTACTGTCACCACCACCAGCCAAATCCCTCCCACCTGTATGCACAAGACTCCCTTTGTGGTACTCCTGGGAGAGCACAGCCTTTCCTGGCTATTGTTTTACAAACCTGGGGGTCTGACTCCAGGTGACAAACGTGACACCAGTAGCAAATCCACAGCCAGAGGAATCACATCTCCTACCCACAGATCTGGGAAACCTCAATTGATAGAACATTTTGCTTTGTCCAAGCAGGCAAAAGAGTCAGACAGAAAAGCAAGACCTCCTTGCCTCCTTTTTGAATGATGGATTCATTCTTACATGGATATTGGAACCTGATCAGAACTGGAAAAAATAACCTCCAAGGTATAACCTAGATAGGCCTGAAGAGCTGATGCATCACAGAGACAAAAAAACCCTCTTGATTTTTAACGTGGACTTCCCAGAGATAGCAGAGTCAAAGAGTTATATTTCAGCCCTGACACGCAGCAAGTCTCCTACTCAGTCACTCCTACATATCTTTAGCTTTTGCATTGGTCCTCACTCATTTCCCTCTTGTCTGGAGACTGATTTTCATGTGCATTTCCAAAGTCTCATCAGTCTGAAACTTTTTTCTAGCCTCTAATTTATCTATCATCTTAAAATCTTTTCTTGTAGCTCTCCCACCTCTTTTAGCTCATGAGTGGTGCTTGTGTGCTTAGGGCTGGGGGGACAGTGGAGCCATTCACTTCACCATACCTTGCACAATTTCATCTTGAGTGTATGCACGGTTGTCCACTCCAGTTGCCTGCTTCATGAACTTGGGTTGGCAGAAGTCATTTTCTGGAGGGTAGTCCTCTAACTTCACAGGAGCGGTGAGGAAACAAATTTCAGGGACAATATACATTATCAGGAAAATCCAGCCATTGGACACCAGAGCAATGGCCACAACAGGATCATCCCAAATTTCTTTTTCTAGAACCGTGTTGCCTTTCATGAGCATAGTGATCCACACTACCCAAATGGCAATGGAGAACAGGACAGTGACAAAGATGTGCGCCCCATGCCTCTTCCAGCTTTTGTATGACCCACAGAATGTGAACATGGAAACCAAGAAGGTCAGAGCCATCAGGAAGAGCACATAGATCAGAAGCATGACAAAGTCCTTGTTGGTATCCTCCCGAGACATACCCAGAAATTGATCTCTCTGATTTACTAACATGGTGACTAAGTACTCAATGCTGATCACAACTTGTACCAGGGCAAAGGAAACAAGGAGGAGCAGCAGCAACCGCCAGGAGAAGGGCTTTCTTCCTCTCACTAGTTTGTTGAGGTTGCAGGCATGGGTGAGGAGGCACGAGAAGCAGAGAGCAAAGATGACTCCAAATAGGAAGAAGCGAGTGGGACGAGTCCTGTCATTGAGTTTAATGATGAAGGCAAAAGTGAGACCAAAAACGCCGAGTGTGCCTAAAAGAAAGAAAAAATAGACGGAGATCATGTGCCGCTTGCTGTTGTCTTGGACTTTGCAGATGAGGAAGAAGAGCGAGCAGATGAGGAAAATGGTGATGAGGATGCCTGCTGCAGCCAGCGACTCCAGGACAATCCCCCAGGCCTTCTCCGTGTCACAGAGCAGGTAGTAGTCAGCATCGATGCTGCTGCAGCCTGGGGGAGGTGACGTTGTCATCCTCTCGCCTTCTTGAACAACCTCTCCAAAGCTGTAGAAAAAGGAAAAAATACAGGTTGTCAAGTCAACCATCTGGGTACTGTCAGCAGTGGGGAAGGAGAGGAAGGACAGACCTCCATCCCCACACCTCACTGGGCAAGGACATCACCGTGCTAAGGACATGGGGCAATGGGAGCAGAGCCATCTCATTGTTTGGCATTGGCTCTCCATCAAGGGCATGCCAAGCCCCTCAGGAGGAGGTAATTCACCTTGCACGTCCTCTGCACTGTGCCTGATGTTGTGCAATGTTTTAGGAGTGTGAGGAGCAGGGAGAAGGTGAGGTGCTAGGATCTAAACTCCCTCGGTGCCTGCATAAACAGGCCATGAAGTGCCCAACGGCCCTCGTGCTGTGGTTTCTGCATATGCTTCACGCTCCCAAGAAAGTAGGGAACTTAATTCCCCTAAACAGCCCGCTTAAGCCCTCTTATCCTGTGGAAGACAGGCTTGCTCAGACAGCACTGAAATCCTTATGATAAGACTGAGGGAGTTTAGATCCTAGGGGCCAGGTACTGATTTCTAGATACCAAATTCCTCAGTTAGACTTGACTCTAAAATATATCAAAAGAGGAGTTTAGATACACTGTCACAATGAAACATGGGCGAACCTGTCCTTAATAGTGACCCACACTAGAAAACCAGGGGCTTTCTAATAGATAAAGAAAAAATTAACCTTGCAAAATTTAGACTTTAGTGCTCACTATGCCATTTGCCTTGATTTTCCTGCTCCAGAACAACATACTGCACTTACGAAGTTGGTTCTCGAACCCTTCCAGCAGATTTTAGTGAGTGCAGATTGTGTTTTTAATAAATGGCAGTTGATTTGATCAAGGGATGAACAAAGGGTGAAAATATCACTGACTCACTCTCAGCCTCACATATGCTTCAATAGGACCTGCTTATAACTGAACTGGGGAAATATTTTTCCAGCTTCTAACCTCACTGTGTAAAAGATGTGCAGCTCTTCAAAAGGCTGGCTACAATAAAATGTAAATTATTCAAATATGCAGGAACTCTGGACTCCCATGGAGAGAATGGAATAAGTGGATAACACATTCAGGAGTTTTCACAATCATTGTACACAAAATTTTGGGGATTTATGCTCTCTTGCAGAGATAACTGAGTTATCTGGACATTTGTGAGCAATAAATAATGAACTTTCTGAAAACATAGAGGGAAAATTATAAAATTTTATCCAGGGACACTTACTGTTGATTAGATTAGCTTATCTGTTCGCAGCTCTGGCAGATACAGACTGGTGCTCGCTGTTGAGGCATGTGGAGAGCCCAGAGAACCAGCGTGAGTGACCTCATGACAGCACGTAGCACACCTACTGTCTTTGGGTCCTGAGTAGTGCTGACTGCAAGTGGTGCTTGCCACAGTGGAACAAATGGGATGGAAATAGCCTTCCTGACTTGGAGAACTGGGCCACTTGCAACCATTTTTACTGCCTTTTCTTTTTTTGCCAGGTAGATAACCTGTGAGGCATGATGAGGCATGAAGAGCCTCTACCCGGTTTCCTGGGTGAGTGTTGCTCACCAGAAGCTGAGTCTGCTCATCCAGCATCTACAAAAGTGTCTAGGAATTCCAAGGGGCTCCACAGTCCGTGCAAGGCAGCCTGTGCTGTGGTAGCTTATACACCATCCCCCCAAATCATAGCTCTCGCTTGAGCAAGGAGTCTTCTCCCTCCACCTTGACCCTCCTTCCCCACTGATATTTATACATAAAATACACCCACAAATTTCAAATCGTTTCCCAGAAGTGTCTCCCCAGCTCCAGCTGGCAATCCCATTTTAGAGTCAAGAACGGGAGGCACTCGCAGTTCACTGTGGCACACCATGCCTCTGCTCTCTCACCCCACAGAGCCATGGTCCTACACGCCATCCCAGCCCAGCTGCAGAAGGCAGGCCCACCCTGGATCCTGTAAAACACTGCCTTGAATTACCTTTCTGGGTCCTGCCTGGTGAAGGCAGCAGGGAGGCTCCGTCTAGGAGAGGCACTTTTCCAGCGCACCGGTAACCGGGGCGCCTCCGCTCCTGCAAACCCCGGCCGAACAGCAGCTCCGCGCTCGCCCTTCTTGGGAGCTTTAACAGCTGGAGGGCTGAGGAGGTGGGGCTGAGCACGCCTATTCCAGTTCCACCGCCTCTCCTCTCCCACAGGACACGGCTGTGAAAATTCGGCCCCTGTGCCAGGAAATGAAGTAAGGCCTCCTGACGTCAGCGGGGCACTCACCCCTGCGTCGGGGTGGGGATGGAGCCCTGGGACAGCGCTGAATGCTGCTCACTCAGGCACCTGATAAGGTGCTCCCCTGTCTGACTCCTGGCACCTGTGGGTGGGGACCGCGACTATGAATAGCAGTGCGTCCCCTCCCTGCTCCAAGCCTTTTGTCTCTTTGCCTGCTTTCTCCCTAGGTAACTGCTTGCAGAGTAGGCGATGAGGAGGCTGTGGTGTGTGAACGGGCCCGCAGTGCCCAGAGGGAGAGCGGCAAGCCTGGATCCAGAGATTGTTTCCTCGGGGCTCTCAATGGGCGCTGCGTGTGCATGTGGGGACATGTCTGCTCTGCTTGTCCCTTCCACCCGTGCCAGTGAGAGCCGCCGGCTTCATTCCTGGAAAGTGCAGCTTGGCTTTGCTTGTGTCTCGCTCAGAGCAGCCTTGCTTTCTGAAGGCTCAGCTCTGCCTGCTCGCGAGCGCTGAGTCACTTTGTCCAAACTGCCGTCCCAAACGCTTAGTGAACGAAGGCAATGACAAATTCCCCCTTGCTCTACATTTTATGCCTCTGGCCCGACACACCTAGCAGCACAACCCCATCCAAATCCTCGAGTATCTCCAATGTGTTCATGATTTCATTTGTTATTTTAAATATTACTCACTGGGAGTATTTCATTATCTTAACTAAGGAATTGACATCAAGGCCTATCCACATTGGGCACTCAGTCCCTACATGCAGCCCCAAACATAAAAATCCCCCTCACCTCGCGAAGTTTGTGCTCCTCCCCAAAACCAGGCGTGGGGGTAGAGTACGTGCCTGTGCGGAGGTCTAAGTGCCCACAGGTGTCCCATCTGCTTGTTAATTTTGTTTGTTTGTTTTAGGCCTTCTGGCTTATTTCTGGGTGCTGATCCTTTTTGAATCTCACGTGTGGAGATTGCCACAAAATCATACGAGAGAGTCCTCTCTTCCACACCCCAGAGAAGTACATGAGGACCTGCAGGGATGAGTGGCTTATCCAGTGAAAGGCAACACTCAGTCACTATGGGGTGGGCTACGCTGAGCCCTAAGACAGTTCTTCATGTCATTTCTACTTTTTTTTCAGTGTAAAATCCTGAGGCTTCTTAGGAAAGGACATACCAGGTTTCTCTACATGAAATTAATCTAAACTTTAAAGCAGGTCCTGGGCTTAGTGAGCCAGCCAAGAAGGAGGCAGTTATGAAAAATGAGGAGAGAAAATAAGCAGTGATGGAGAGGAGCTTAGCGCCATCTCAGTGGGACCCAACTCATCTAGGAAAGCATCCCAAGAAGCTTTCAAAGGTCACTGGTCACTGCCAGCCTATTTCCATCTTGTCAGAGCACATTATGGACTGCCAGCTACTTCCCTACATTTACAAAGACACACAAAACCTCATGGAATAGACCGTGTCAAATTATATCAGGGGAAGAAAGAAGAAAAGATAAAAGTAACACAGACGTTTTTCAGTATGCCTGAGAAATCCATGAGAGTCAGTCATCAAACGTAACCTGTACTTTCAAAAGGCTAATGGGGCTACATTTAAAAACAATCCCAAGCGACTTAGGAGCCTGAGGGCTGCTGACTCACCGTAGTTAGTGTGAGACATGGTGGCTGTGGCTCTCTCCTGTGCCAAGGAGGGTGGAGAGGCACCACTGGTCTACATGGGTGAGTACAAATGGCACAGTGATCATACCAGAAAGGTGAGATGGCTGTCACCTCGCTTTAGGGACAGGATGTAACCTCTAAGATAGAGGCACCTAAATTTAGATGTCTGATGGTTGTTACCTAAATGTGAACTGAGTGTCTCAGCTCCCAAACAGCCAAAAGGTCAGAAGGACTGTCCCAGCTGATTGGTTGTAGGTGCCTATTTCTTTGTACACTGCAATGCTCTCAGGTGTGGTTGCTTGGATTGCCTGGGGCCTCACTTCAGATGCTTGCACATCGGCATAGTGTCATTTGAGATGCCCCAGTGTCTCCTGGTCAGCTTCCAGTGACCACTGCAGGAGCACGTGAATTTCTCATACCTCCTCTATCAGATCTGGCAGTCCTGTGCAGATGTTTTGGATACCCTTAGGCATCTCAAATCACCTTTGTAAGAGCAAATGGGTTGAGTGCTCAATCTCCCTGGCTATTTCCGAGTTGCGATTCCAGCTTATATGTAGGTACCTAGTCCACCGTATGGACTTAATTCTGGTACACCAGCATAGATAAATAGTTCATTGAAGGTGCTGTAGCTTTGTTACCTGTTACATCAGCATAAGGGGGGCATAAAAGATACAAGAGCTGTGGGAATCAATCCTTCCAGAGCATTAGTTCACACTAAATAACACAGGAGATCCCAAATGACCCTAGGCAGCAGTGTACAGACAATTAAATTGACTCCTAGGTGTCTACAGAGCAGATTACTTCACTGGGGGCAGTAATGTGGATTCCCACTATAGCTGGTGGAGAGAAAGGGACACTTCCAGGGTAGTTGCAGTTGATCTGCTTCAGGACAAACCAAATCACACCTGAGAAGTACCCATTTCTTCCCAGCAGAGATGGAGACAAGATAATGATACAGATCTTTACACTTGACAGCTGAATTGCATAGCAGATCTCCAAAATAATTTAAACACAATCCAGTAGCAAAATGCTGGTAATGTTGGAAGTTCCTTTAGGTGGGAGGCTGTTGATAGCAAAACTGCTTGCTTTGGCCATATTGCAGCCCTGGACAAGCAAGCTGGCTGCTGGTAGGAGAAGGGAAGGAGAGTGACTGTGGTTGACAAGGAGAGCTGGGGACAGCAGCAGGGGCTGACCCCTTCGGGCAACAGGCACCCACAACTCCCCTTCCAGTTCTCAGGCAGCAGGATGAGGGCTGGGCCCTCTGTGTCAGCTCTTCTCCCTGCCCCTCCTTGCTGCTGGCATTGCCTGGCTCTGCTCCTTCCTGTGGGGTGGGAATGCCCAGTGCTGCCCACAGTGCCCTGGGCCAGCCCTTCTCCGCTGGCTTCAGTGTCAGAGAGCTGAGTGGCCAGCAAATGGCAGAATGCTGCAGCCCCCTCAGCTCAGCCAGGCGTGAAGAAGGAAGCATGTCTGGGAGGTGCAGGGACTGAGATAGTATCTTTTATTAAGACAAGTAATAAAGCAAGCAGATGCCTAGGGAGAGATGGCGCGTGGCGCTCTGGAATGTGTCTAAATAACACGTTTATGTTTGACCGGTGATATTGGCTGCATTGTGAATAGGCTTGTGTCATTCCTTCTGCTTAGCTACCTGTGCACAACAGATAGCTTAATAACATAAGAGAAGCCTTGCTCTCTGAAAAACATCCCCCTGCCAGTACTCATCACAGTCATCCTGAGCTAACATTACAGCAACCTCCATCCCATCCTGCTCCATCCATTTTCTTCATCTTTATATCAGTTCAGGTATAAACATTATGACACCCTTGGAAAGAGCCTGGCACAGAGCTGATGGGTCTTCAGCCAGCCAGTTCAGGGTACCTTTGCCTTAGACAGGAAAGAAGACAAGGGAGGGGGTGTCATTTCCGGAAAGGCGCATGTGGGATCTTTGCATAATACTGGGCTTTCTCCTGGGTGTCCTGTCCCTGAATCCCTCATGTTCTGGCTTTGAAAGCATGTATCCAAGGATTACCAAAAACTCTAAGGCTCTAAGAGTTAAATAGTTTTCCTTTGAAAATGAAGAGTGTTGAACCAAAAAGTAAATATTATCTGAAATAATTGCAAAAGAAACACATTCTGGTGTCCTTCAGAGCCTTTCCTTGTCTCTGCAGCTATCAGTTCTTCCAAACTGCATGCTGTGCTCCCTTGCCATTTTTAGTCTCAGGAAAAAAATAAACACTTCTGGTATGTAACAATGCTTTGCTTTCGGTGCTGATTGCTGCCTCCTCTCAAAGAGGTTCCCTTCTTTAAATGAGCAGGTTTTGGCCAACCCCTTTCTCTTCCTGGCTCCTAAATGCCCTAATTCCTGGTACACGACTTTCATTTACTGGGAAAGAGAGAGAATTGGTCAAGAAAAGGACAAAGAGACCTATTAAAATATTGAAATCAATGTTATTGAGTATATCCTATAAACAGAAACTTTCAAACCTGTGAATTAACTACTACAGCATTCCTAATTGGCGAGGAGACCTTGCTTATGGAAACAGACTGCCTGGTCCTCCACTAGGAACATGATGCTCTGCAATGCTGCAAACAGGATCACTTCTGCATGCAATCCCAGGTGTGAACAGCCTGGCACCTGGAAACCCAGGGGCGGGGTGTAGCTCCTGGAGTACCTGCTGAACCTGTGCTGAGTTCATACCTTGGACTTGCTCCTGCCCCGTGGGGACAGGTATCACAGTCTTTCATACTCCACAAGTGTGGAAGCTGGAGCAAGAATGGGCAGAAATAAGTGGAGAACAGCTGAAACTGTGATCACTCTGGCCAGGAAGAGCCTTTTCGTACAACAAAACTGGTGCTTTTTAAAGCCGTGAACAAGTTAAAAAAATTAATTAGATTTATCACCTCCTTTAGGACTTTCAGCAGTATGCTGATAAACATTTCACTCATGACAACTGAGCCATTCCTCTAGATGTAGTTTCCTGGAGGTTTCCTGTGCCCATCCACTTACCAGTTCAGCAAAGAATGCTCCTTTATGACATTAACTTCATCTGCTTTTATGCTGATGCATTCCCAAAGCAGCAAGTTGCCATGATACAGATGACTGAGTATTGTATATAAACAGACATTTTGGGAGAGTAATTCTCAGTAAACAAGGGATCTGAAAACATACCCCCAGAAAGGAAGACATGCCATGGCAGATCCAGGAGAACCTGCATTTTCTCTCCCAGAAAGACTGACTCCAAGGCTGGGGTAATGATTTAGGAGAGAGGAGATGTCTGGCTGCATCTTTAGCTAGTGAGGCATGACAGAGAGATTCTCAGCAAAGCACTCTGGGAGTCAGCCTTTGCTTTTCTTGTGTGCCTGGTTTTGGTACACTTGTCTGGCCACTAATGATGTTCCTTTTGGCATTCCTTGCCCACTGTGTCTGAAGTAGTTTCTCCTTTTCCCTCCTTGTCCACTCCACATTGTGAGATGTGGGGTTGCAAAGACTGGCTGAGATTTTTGCTGAGAGACTATTAGGCTCCTCTTTCATGGGTGGCTGTTGGCAACAGAGGTTCTGAGATAGCCATCCTGCCCTGGAATCTGATTTCTCCTGCCAGCAGTGTCTTGGGTAAGAGGTTCTGCAGGAGACTGCTTCCATGCAAGAAGCATTCCTGCGAATCAGGCTACACACGAAAATGACCCTGCTCAATGATACAGAAAATTCTTCTTTACTGCTTCTGTATCAAACACCACCACAATAACACAAAGCAAAGCTGAGATCCAAAGTAAATCACTCCTCCCTTTTAGATTTCATCAGGGGAAAAAAAAAAAACAACCAACATAGATTTTGGATTATTTTTTATCAACACGCTTCACGTGCGTACAGATCTTTGTCCCCATGCAGCCAGCATAAAAGCTGGCATAAACTCCATATTGTCTCTCCTGGGTAAATTATCAAAAATACAGTGTTTACATGTTTAATCAGACACATCTGATGGGACTTGATGACCTTGAAGATTTTTTCCTAACCTTATTGATTCTATGAAATGGCTGCATACAAATCTGCTACTGACTGCAGAACCATGGCCTGGGGAGAAGCCAGCAGTTTTGGTCAGTGTGTGTAGACTAACCTTTAATCAATGCAGTGATTTTTCTTGAAGGAAATGAGCATCAGAGGAGAAAAACATAAGGAACAATTGTAAGATAAGGTCAAGTAATTGAATTCACAGCCTATTGATCCCAAATACTTTCTTACAGTTTAGAGCAGGTCCCCAGGCCAGGCAGTTCTTGGTCTCTGAGTGTCATAAATCCCAGAGTCAGCTCCTGGAGCTGGAGAGCTGCTGAGGAGCCATGTAGGGAACCACAGTGGGAATCACAGTCAGTCTTCAGGAAAATGTAAGCAAAGAACATGATAACACACAATGCTCTGGTGCTAGCCCTGCTGAAGAATGTCTTGCTGCAGTCCTGGGAGAAAGAGCTTCTCCTCTGTGCAGTTTCATCTGGGGTGCTTGGGGCTTGGCAGCAAAGCTCAGGCGGATGGAGTTGGGAACTCCATCTGCCTGCCCTGCTCTGCTCCACCGACACAGCCATCTCCCAGGAGCCATGGGCATTACAATCTATGGGTCCCCATGATTTGAGGGGAGATGGTTTGTGTTCCTCTGGGTTAGGGCTGGAGACTGTTAGAAGTGCCAGGCCAGTGCTTACTCAGCAGAAATGCCACTGAGTAGTAGTTACCAGATTATATATAAATTACTTATAAAGCCAACGCCTCACTTCTGCTTCACTCTAGATAAAGTTTGTTCCTTGGCCCTGATTATAGATGACCATAAAACTCCTCAGACATCTTCCAGGGCAGCTCAAGGACTCACTCAGATGTCAGCATCCATCAGGGGAGTACTAGCTTGGTCCATGCTGAAGTCCTTCCCCAGCTCAGTGTGCGTGTGCCAAAAAGACCAATACAGCCTTGCAAATGCTCAGAGATGAGATAGGAGAAAAGCAGAATGTGTGTTTTATCAGGCTAGGCTTAGAGCCATGCACAAAATGCCTTTTCACTCAAATCCTGAAGACTCCTCTCTCTGTGGCAACCCAGGAGCCTGGGGAAACACTTGGTTTCTGGCACAGGTAGATGGTATGCCCTGGAAGCCTGGAGGTCTCACGCACAGTTGGCAGTGGGTCCCACCACTGCTGGGGAAGCACAGATGATTGCTTAGGACCCTCATCCTGGGTGGAGGATGGAGCTGGCTGGGCAACAGAGCTCAGTATCCTCCATTTAAAAGGCCAGCATATTGCTGGGCACCCTGTTTTCACTTGGCACAAGATTATGCATGCAGGTCTCTTTCCACTGCTTCCTCCATCATGGTGTGCATTGAGACGAGTGGGTTGCTCTTCCAGTTTCAAGGACAACACAGGCACAGAAGCATCCCTGGATACTGCCTCACTGGAGGCCCAGGACTGCATTTCAATTCTTCACTCCTCCCACCAAAATCCTTTTCTTAAATTATTCTCTTGGTGCAATATTTGCAAGCAGTGACCAGTTGTTGCATCAGTGTTAAGATCTCTCAGGTTTCTTTCCGCCCTACTTGCTAATCACAACTGATGCTTTATGGAATCTCCAACTTCCAAGTATCACCAGAGACACCGAGCTCCCTAAGGGACATACCAACAACACAGGTGTGTTTCAGAGGCCTGATGGCATTCCTGCTCCAGCTGCTGGCTTCTGTAAAATGATGCCTCTTTCTGCAGTTTCCACCTAATTTCAGCAGGCACATACCCACACAAACACACACATACCTGTGCACAAGCACACACACCCCGCTGTCAGCCACACCCAGCCTCGCACTGCCTGCCACGCTTTTGCCTCTGTGGTTGCAATGTCTACTAAAACTAGATAAAAATGCAGGACTTGCAAGGTGTGAGGGTGGTGGAAGTGGTTGCCAGGGGAGGGAAGAGGAAGAGAAGGCAATGACAAGCCAGGAGTGGAAGTGGCAGTCAGGCAGGTTGAGAACGGGCAATTGCAAGCCAGGAGCACCACAGAAAATTCACTGCAGGATATCTAGCATATCCACCTATTCCTCTGCAATAGGTCTCCTTTGCTTTGTGATGCCAGATCCAAAAGACGCGCACTCTTTAAATGCTATCTAGTTCAGTAGCTCCACTTTTTAAAGATGGAGCACTTGAGGCCATAGATTTGAATCCTAGCCAGAGAGATTAAGTACTTGAGAACTGAAGCGGAGGCCTAATGTAATCCATTTAATTATTCTCCCTTTAAATCTTTCACAATAAAGAGCGGAAATCTCAACGGAAAAGTTAACTGAAAAATGCAGTCTGTGCATAAAATTCCTACCATTATTGTTTTAAGTTTTCTGATTCATGCAAAGAAAAAATAATCCCTCAAATATATAGTCTTAAACAGTCACACATACACAGATACTCTTCCTCATTCATTTAACCAAAAGTCCATTATTCCACTGAAAGTTCAGATGGAAATTTCCACTGATAATTCAGACCAGCTGTCAGAACTCAAAAATGTCTCTTGATCTGCTGCTGGGATAGTTTCTTTGTCTCACATGTTCATTTAACTCCTCTCCTGATAAGCACGTGGGAATATTTGCTATCTCACATTTGCTATGGTCACAAAAGACATTGTAAACTTGGCATGCTTACAATAACATGCAGCAATATTGGATTAGAAAAAAGCATGAAACTGTTAAATGTGAACTTCCAGACTGGATGTTGTGCCAGGGCTAGGAGAAGGTGAGGTCTGAACTAGACAGAAAATACAACCAATTGCCATGTCCCTGGCACTGATTACTTTTCTTCCAAACTTCTTGACAATCCAGGAGCCTCCCTAACATAGAGGGAAGAACATCAGTGTGCAGTCATTATTAATAGCCAAATGGAGAGGACTTGGCTGAAATAGAGAAGGTTTACAAAATATCTAGCTTGCAGTATGAAGAGAAAGAGAGCCTGTGCATCCATTTGGACCAGTAATTCCAACCTAAGGAGCCCCTTTCTGGCCGTGCTGTGCTTCTTTCCTGGCCACTTAGCTGGCTGCTGAGTGTGATGGATAAGCCTCCCATGGGAGCCCCTGGACTCCCCGTTGCTCTCCAGACCTAGCAGCCCTGGCTGTTTTGCTTGGTAAACAAAAGCAATGCTGTAAGTGACAGCCATACCCCAGGGAAGGGTTGAGTGGAGGTTTAATTGCCAATTAACCTTCTTCAGAAATGCAAACACGGCTTCAGCTAATGGTACGAGCAATCCAGGAAAGCATCAGAGATGAGGGATGCCTCTTGGTGTGTGCATGATATGGCAAAGAGAAGCTTTGCCTCTCTGCAGCAGGTTCTTCTCCTCTTCCAAAGTCGTTGCATTGCCTGATAATCCCTTCCTTGTTCATTATGAACAAACTGCTATAACAGACATTTGTTTGCAGTAATGAAATACCAACTGGCAGACGAGTAGCTCCCTTTAACAGGCTATATATTGCTTTTTTCCAGGAATCCCTGGCTGCAGCTGGGACCTCACCCAGGATAAGACCCATCAGCTTTTGGGCACCAGGCAGTGCTGCTGTATTTCAGCAAGCACACATTATTCCCTCTCTGGGACCTCTGGGGAGGTTTATTTGATCACACAAAATTCAGTGCCTTTGTGCCTACATTTTAAAAGGCAAAAAGAATCACTACAAATTTTAGCACAGACCTTCTGCTTGGCACACAACACATCCCATTACGTGGGATGAACTAGGATATATTCCTGAAAAAAAAAAAGCCTATGCTGTATGTGAATGAAGGGATCCCACCCACATGTGCTATGGATTTGAGCAATATTATTGCTCCAATGGCTTTATCAAATTACAGAGCTGTGATACACATGGGATTCAAGTTACCGTGAGATTTTACAGTACATAGGGTTAGCTTTCCCTCAGTCAGAACTGAACACACACAGTAGATCTGAACCAGAACTGAACCAAGCCAACTTCAGTTCTTTCTTAACAACCCAAAGAAGAACTAAATCCAACCTCTAATGATTCACCTGTCTGATCAGCAGTGTGCTGTCACTAGAGGTAAAGGCAAAGAAAAATAGCAATCCACATGCATGATTCTGCCAAACAAAGCACACATTCTGGATGTATTACATGACAATCTGGTTTCTTTAGCAAACAGCATCTGTTAACAGTCCTGTTCCAATTAAAAAAAAAAAGTCTGCTATTACATAACAGTTGATAATCCCCAATCTCCGGAGTGGTTAATCTAGATGTGTGCATGGTTAAAACCTTGCTGGCCAATTGAAATCTGACTTTCCTAACTACTCATTTATAATCATCCAGCAGAACAATGACACTGTTGAAACTATTATTGGTTAGGATGTATCCTAGCCTTGCAGGACAGCAAAAAATTTTGATTGTTTTGCCCTAAATCTAACCATCCTTCTCTTTACTTATCAAAAAGAGTTGACTACTAGAAGTAATGAGTTGAAACAAGTTGTTGAATATAAATAAACCATCTTTTCCTAACAAGCAGTGCTACATTAATTAACAAGAGACTTGCCCAGAGAGCCCAACAGGATCTCTGTTACTTTCTATCATATACCTACTTGTTTTGTATCTTCTAGAGCACCTGGAAACACAGATTCCAGCCAGTCCCTTAACAACTGACGTGGGATATGCCTGCAGGTGTGCAGTGGAGGAACCTCTACCTGCACAGGGGTTGTACCAGCTTCCTCTGCCAAGAGGCTTCAAGGCACACAAATGTTTCCTGAAGTACCATTAAGATGGGGAGAGCCACATGGGAACTACTGAGGCAGCTCACATCTTCCCTGTACTCTGGAAAACAAAAGCAAAACAGAACTGAAAGCAAACAGCTTGGACAGACACCTGTTAAACAGACAGAAGAAGAGCCTGCAGGACCATATTGCAATGCAGTATGAACAGCAAAGCACAGAACCAGCCCTGTTGAGGGGACCTGGTTGCAGGCTATTTGGTGGGGCAAGGCTGGGGAAAAGTAAGCAGGAGAGAGTGCAGAAGGTGCATAGAAAAGGGGATGCATACGTGAGACTTTCACGGTGAAGGAGGGGATTCAAACAGGTAGGAGAGGCTAAAGGTGGGGTGAGAAGATGAGAGGTCCCAAAAAACCACCAAATACTGGAAGCTTACTAATGTAACACATTCCGGGACATGCTGAGCAAGAGGAAATCTTGTCTGGGAAAGATCTCAGCAGAACTCAGCAGGTCTGTGCCAGCTGAAGAAACAAAGCACATCATTGTCAGTTAATTATGTAAAAGGAACCCTTGGCCAATGCTTCCAAAGGAACAAGTCGGTCCATGTGGAAAAGCCTGAAGGCAGGGAGGGTAGCTGCACCCAGGCACTCGTGGGCGGAGGGGCTTTCCTGCCCCAGCCTGTGCAGGGAGATTCCCTCAGTCACAGGAGAGGTGGTTCCCCAACTTCATGCAGCTGCAAGCATCACTGTCCCAAGACACCAGTCACTGAATGCTTCCAAAGGTTAGTGGAATCCCTTGGTCAGCCTTACCTGATCAAGTGATGGGAGCAGACCGGGTAATGATGCAATCCTGCAAGACAATTCAAGTGAGCAGAAAGATGCAAAGTCTGCCTCTGGGATTCTGCTGACATGCAGAGCAGGCAGGCTCACCTGCTCTGGTGTACCAGCACCTTGTACACCAGGCAATTCTGGTTTCTGCCACGAGGCTCAGCCCATTGCCCACTTTAGTCACAGAGAAAAGCCTTCCAGCTGAAGCAGAACCCCAAGCACTACAGAAGCTCACAAGCTGTTTCCCTGTATATAGGATTCATTTTAAGGCTCGTGGCTTTACTTTGGCAAAGCAAGCAGAAATTTACGTATTTGTCCTGCCATCATGAAGGCAGAAGAAATGAGTGTCCAGATCATAGAAGCCACTTCAAAGCAAGGTCACCCAACCATGGCTGGCTTCAGTTCTCTATTTGTCAAAAGTCTTTTCCCACCAAGAGAGATAACAGCTTCATGCAAACTCACTATCCTGCTAAAAAAGAGGGCCTCTCCACCCATCAGTTCTCCTCTTTATCCCTGTATTTTCATGTGTCAATAACTTACAGCACTGTCTTTTCCACAGACTTCAGCAAATTTTTGACCAACAAGCCATTTGAGGCACAAAAGCATTCCCACCTGCACATTTTCTGTGCTGTCCATATAAATTGGTAATACACAGTCCTGCAGATCTCAGATGATCAGAGCAATAAAGGGCTGACATGGCTAACAAAGCTGGACACTTCCAGCTGAGGCTGCCCGGGCCCAAGTAGCGGAAGCTAAAGAACATGACAAAGGAGGAGAGCTCTCAAAGGTTTTAATCTGTTTATCCTGACTGGCAGAGGACACACCGGGTTCAGGGGCTCTACCTTCCTTTTCAAGAAAGAACAGAGCAATTAGCTTTCCAAAGGGCTGCTTGTATTAAAAGAAAAAAGAAAAAAGGAAAAAAGGAACCCATATTTGCTGTGTGTGTAAGATACAGAGATAAAGACACTCACCAAAGATTTAATTGATACCATGCCCTCCAGCAAGCTCCCTTCCCATTGCACAACAGGTTTATCAACAACAGAAGGCTAACAGGGCCTTTGCACTAGTCAAGTCTTCCCCCACGTCTGCTGCTTCTACTAAATTCAACAAAGCTACAACTTTCTGCTATAGGATTTTCAAAGGACCACAGCACTCACATATTCATAAACAGTCCATGCAAGTACAAGAGCAAGACTAATGACAGTGATTCCCCTCCCATCAGCTTAATGCAACCCTGATAGAGAGGGAATTTCCACACTAATGATAAACTGTTCATCAGACAGACCAGGTGGCAGCATTTGAAAGAGGAGGGAATAGCCTGGTATACAGAGAATGGGTCTTCAAAAAGTCATCCTCTGAACTAGATAGAGGCAGTACAATTGGAGTAAAGAAGTCATATCTGAGTGGCAGCTTTGGAAGAACCAACAGGTTACAAAACACTAGCAGGTTTTTTTGCAAGGAAGAACTCTGTAACAAACTCATCCAAGATGAGAAGGCCTGGCTACAGCCAGCCAGATAACATCACATCTGCCTGTGTTTATATCTAAATCTGATCTTAGAGAGAACACAGTAACAGATCTGTTTCTGACATTTCTTCCACAGATCTTTTATAACCATTCCTTACTGTGTTATCCATTTTGGAGAGCACAGCCTTTCTCCATTTTTAAAAGTTTGCATTTTTATCTAAACTCTTTTTGAAAATTGGGAAGACAATCCCAAGCTTCCTAGATAATACTGAAGAAATTCTCACCAATGGGTGGAGAAAAACTAAACTAAGATACACATACATGCCTTGAGTGTATCCAATGGAAAATAGCTCATAGCTTGCAGGATCTCCAAGAAGCATCTTGAAACCTGCAACTAGAGGCATGGAAAGCTGCTTTGTCAGGAGTCTGTTGGGCTGTCTGCTTCATGTTGTTGATTATGTTTGGAGAAGACTAATCCTTAATGACCAAAGACAGCCTCTGGCAGGCACCAGGGTAAAGGCTTAACAAGCCTGCAAGCATGCACATGAGCAGCAGTAATAGGAAATCACTCACTTGTGGCAAATCTATCATTCTGAATACATGTTGAAGGATAAGAAGTATTACTTCCCTGCTGATGATACGCCAAGCACAGAAGCTGTCAAGGACAGATCAAGCTGGGTATTTCCTGTTACAAATTCCCTTCAGCTGAGCTACAGTTAAGACAGAAAACCAAGTATATGCAATTACATGCATGACTGGGGTACCTTAATTTCTGTTGCTTTAAACAAAACTGAATGAGCCTCCACGCATTCTCTCCCAGGCTTGCTCCATGGATCCTTACATTGCTACTGCAGGAAAGGAGGTACTTTTGTGACTCCAACTCTTATTGTCCAAAAGACTTTCTCCTACATCAAAGCCAAGAAATTTCATGCTTTAGCCTTATTCATGGGATGGAGCAAATGTACAGTGCACACAAAGGAGTCCTTTTTTTCTGGAAGCCTGCATAACTAAAGCAGTTCACCCTTATCATGCAGTCCTCCATCTATATTACACAGATAACCTGCAGAGCAAGTTCTGCTATTTGCTTTCCTTTACACAGACGCATGTTTGAGAGTGAAAAATTTGAGCAGATTTAAGGCGAGACCTAAGTCCAAATGAGAATACATGCCAAAAACTCCACCTTGCTTGAAAATATCAAAAAGGGAGGAGAAAGTGATGGACAGAAGCAATGGTGTCTGTGAGACACAAGAAAAACTTTTCCTGCTTTTTGCACAGACAGCCCACATTACATCTCCCTCTCCTCAGGAATCTTTAGCAAGCACCAAGCCCAAAGGAAGGCAGAAGCTTTTTACATGAGTTCTGTCCCAACTTTATTGTAGAGAGAGGCAACAGACCACCATGTACATTTCTGCAATGATGAGTAACCTCCTGAAGAGAAGGCAAAAGTAAAGAGTTCTCTTCCCTTTGGGCACGCAAAATTACCCTGTGTTAACCTCTAGGAAACACAGCTTCAGGCGTGTAGGTGATTCCCTGAAAAAGTGCTGAACAAGCTCCAAAGGCATCCACCCCTCCCTGAGGACCTAAAATATCAACATCTAAAAACTGCACAGTGCCATTGTCTTCTGTTGCACAACTCGGCATGACCTTGGCACAGTCCAACACGCATCCTACCACGAGACAGGATGTATACTCGATTACCATGTTCAGGAAGGCAAACACTGGTGCCCTAGGGGGGCTTTGGAAGCAGAAAGTGTTACTGTCATCATCCTAAGTTTCTGTATCTGAAGGGTCCTCAGGAAGAGATACAGCACTGGAGGCATGGCTGTATTCATTCTTGGGCCAGAGATCAGGTAACCATTTCCATTTCTTAGGTGCCAGAGGAACAAAACATCCTTAGTTCTCCTTTTTAAATGGTGTTATTCAAAAGGAGCTTTCCTAGTCAGACCATGAGAAAAAGCCATCTGAAAACTAAGAAAGTATCTTTTAACCTTTTCTTAAAGTTCAGGAGTTAACCCCAAATCTTGGGATTCTGTCAGAAACTCATATTCTGACTCTCCGTGTTTACAATTGTTGTGGGTTTTCCACCCCAGAAAATCTACTAAGTACATAAGGAAGAGGAGTAAGAATTCAGAATGACTACATGAACTACGTCTGGCACCAAAGCTGGATTTTTACAGCATTTACTCTGCAACATTTACAGTAATTAACTGCTCACTTGAATGTTTACAGAAGCTCCTTACATGTCATTGCAGGCAAACCACAACTTCACATTTCTACAACACCAGACTGCTTGGTACATGCCTGTTTTCCACAGGTCATGCAATGAATTCCATTCCTTCTTAGGTATGTCCAAGAGCTTTTAAGTATGTTGGATATTTTCCTTCTTCTGTGCTTGGTTGAACTGGGAATTTTTACTAACTTCAGTCCTGATTTGTAAACTAAAGCCTTAGATTGCCAATTACTTCTGAGAATTCCCTCCTAAACTGAGACTCTTCTCAGCACAAGTTAGTGATGTTGCTAGAAAGTCATGGCATTTAGCTCTCCCTCTTTAGTTATCTCTACCTTTCTGGGAGCAGGGGGACAGGTGGGCTGTCAGGTCCTTGAACAAGTTCATATGTGCCTCATTACTTTTAGAAGATTTAGGTTTAGGCTGCCACCACAGAAGAAGGCCCTGGATCGCCCACTTCGGTTCCTGGTTGTGCTTTCTGGCCCATGCCTTCCCTTGCAGCCCCTGGGCAGGAAGTGCATGGCACTGGGGAACTGACACGGCCAGATCCTTTTCAGGTGGGTCGGTTCAGTGCAGCTTCTCTACTGAATCACTGTGTGGTTGCAGGGACTGCTCCTTTTTTGCAGCTATTGTCACTTATCTTGAAGTTAGTTATCCACACTGACATCCGTGTTTAATTTTACTTCTCTCCTCACAAGGGTTGACCCACTTCTGTTAGCTCTAGAACATCTAAATGAAAGACATTCTACCCCTATTTGTTACTGCCACAAGTACTCACCTATACAGTACTAAAACTCAAAACCATAAAACGTAATTTAAAATATGTATTACAAATATATAAATAATCACCTTCTCATTACGGACTTGGGAAGTGCAGAATTGTTCCAAACTGCAAACATCCCCACTGAACATTTTCTGAGAACACAGCTTTCATTGAAACTTCATCTGAGTTTCAACCATAAAAATACGGCAAATTGTGTTAGCCCAATCCTACCTCCCATCATGCTAAGGTTAATCCTCCACTCAGCTCCCTGCTGTGTGAAATTCGAGACATGCAGGGGTGTGCATCAGAACTGCCCCTCAAAAGCCCTCCTGACTGAACAAACACACTGGCAGCAGTCATTGTACGAAAGTATGCAGCCACGCACATACCAGTGCTGGTATGTTCTGAATATTTATTCAGAGATAGACAGGTCTCACTTCATTCTTTTCCCCTCATGTTTCATTAGATCAGCTAGAGATTTTGTTTTAGGCTGGCTGCAAATTGTGTTTTGCCCAAATACATCTTTGGACACTCCTTATTCCACTTCAGTTATACAAACACCCTCTGACCCAGCCCTCCTGGAGTAGCCACAATAAAAAACTCATTTCCTGCCCCTCCAACCTGTTGAGATATTTTTAGTTGAAACTGAATGCACATACCTGTGGCAGGTGAGGCATCAGTGAGAATGTGGGTGTGGTGAGACCTTTGCTTTTCTAAAGCCAAGTGCTTCTACAGCTTGTCATTCCAAATCAAGGGAGGTGGCCAGCTGTCTAGTCACTCCTCTCAAGGAGGCTCTGTACTCTTTCACAAGGAGCAGCTCTATTTCTCTCCACCAATATTCTTGCTATTGCAAAAGAGGGATAATCTTTGACTCCATCAAGGGACAAGACATCCCCTCTGCTGTTGCAGGCTTCCACATAGGAAGAACATAGAGAGATGCTAGAGACTCCAACAATCCATTAAAGCAAGCCTCACTACTTCTGGAAAGAATGACTCTGCCCTACCTCCTCCAGCAGTCAAAGTGCCCTTCACATCACTTTACAAGATTGGTTCAGGACTGACTCTGCATCTCATCCATTACATAGCTGGGAATAACACTCCAGAGGTTTTCCAGGGATGCAGGACCCTCAGAGAGATTTAAGATTCCTTTGCTGATACTGGAACCAGCCCTATCCTGCCTGCAAAGAGTAAGAAATTTTGTTCAAGCACCCAGCAGGACAGTTGGAGTGTTCCCTTGCTCCATGGGGAACAAGTGTTTGCATCTCCACCCATATTATCACTCATTGCATTGTCTCTCTGGTGCATTCTAGGGCTGTTTCCTTTTATCTGTGTGGTTTGCTACCAAAGGGCCCTGTAGAATGAACGTGTTCTCATTTCTGGGCTTTCAGCCCTGCTCCTTTGTGCTAGGACCCAGGGAAGATACACATTCTCTGTTCTGCAGGAATGCTCTTAGCAGTGAACGTACCCAAGATTTGGACACTTACTATCTGCCACTGACTCAAGACCATTTTAGAGCTATCAGACTGGAAGATATTTGGGAGATTTAAGTAAACTGCTACAACATAAATAAACAGTGAGAACACCGGCACTCTTTTTGCTCCAAAGAGTATGTCTGTTCCTGAGGAAAAACAGACCTAGGTTTTCTGGCATTTCTTTGCAAAATGTGCTGCCCCTAATGAAAGTGTAAAACCATTCTGAATAGAATACATGTGGATACTAGATTTATGCTGACGGTGTGAAATAACCACTGCACTCATCTTGACTGCTGCAATAGTTTTTACTTTCCATTTAGATCTAAAAAGGACTATTTTGAACATAGTTTTTCATGTGGCACAAAATCCAGTTTATGAATGCTTCTATTGGGCATTAAGTTTTCATATTTGCAATATATTTTCATATGCAGGAGCTTCTCACTCTTCTCCACCCACCAGGAGGAACATCCTGTGTGAAAATTTTTATTGCCAGTGAGAACTAGCAGTAACCTTCTGGTTTTATACGAACTATATTTATCTCACTCTTGCAAAAGTCTACTTATCTGGCATGGAACTCTGCCTAAGAGTAACAAAGTTCCCTGCCTAGGATACCTGTTTTTCTGCACCTCCCAGCTTGTGAGCTGCTTTCCCACGAAAATACCTCCCTCTTGTGTTCATTTGTGAGTGCTACAAGAATCGGCCACAAAAACCTCACCCAAAACCCAGACCTCTCCTTGATGGTGTCAATCATTAGCAGATATTGAATCGAATTCCAGGCAGTGAATAGCTTCATCCTGCTGAAACTCGTTCTCTCTGTGCTGGACCACTCTTCAGCTGACAAATCTAAGGTATTGATGTCACATCTGAATTGCTAAGATTGACCCAAGAAGAAAACCTCTGGCAGAGCTGGTACACAAAGTGAACAGAACAGGTCAGTGACAAGACGAGGAAAACCAGGCAGCTTTAAAATTAAGCAAAATATATTTTGAGTTCTCAATGTAACACATCCCTTCACCAAGGCAAGGGCATCACAGCTGTGCTATGACAACACAGTCACTTCTTTTGAACTTTTTCCTCTCCTTCTTCCAACAGATCTGACTCCAGATGCACTCAGTGAGACTGGACAGTGGGACAGGCTGCAGCAGTGCAAAAGCTGCACTCAACACTGCACTTCGTAGTGAATGAGCAGGGCCAGGCCACAGCTGCTTCCAGGTCCAGAGGTGATGGTCTCTGATGGTGCCTCTGAAAGGAAAACTGGTATCATGGTACCAAAATGGGCCAAGCTCAGTCTGTAGCTGGTGAAGAAAAGTAGGTTTTTTCCTCAGGGACTGCCAAATTTTGTATGTAGTTTTGAAAAAAAATCCACTGGAGATAGCTTGGTAGACAGTTTTTGATAGCTCAGGTAGCCATAAAGAGAAAAATTTAAAAGTCTGTTCAAATACCAAACTAGAAGGCTTTCCTTTTCTTCTTTTTCCCCCCTGCCACTTTATTCCTGACACCAATAGCTTCTTCTGTGTCATCATCATCATTCCGAGATCTCTTCTTCTCTCCCTGCTCCCGCAGCTCCTGCAATGCAATCAACAGATTGACCCAGCGTTCTGGCACCTGAAGAAATTCAGACTACAACAGCAAGGACAGGGTGAAAAAGTCAGCACCCACCATTCGAGCAAATCTCTGGGCCTCAGCCACACGCTCTGTCAGCATCATAACTTCTTCCTCTTGCATGGGGAATGCTGGCAGCTTCTTGCCAATCAGGTGTTCAATGCGCTGAAACAGCTCTACATCATACCTGAGAAAAGACAAGACATCGGCTTGAACCAGCCCTCCTGAGAGGGCCTCAGCTGTCACCACTCACAGACTTCACTCCTTTTCTCCAGCCTACAGATACTGTTAGTTTGTGCTGATGGTCTCACAAGCTACTCAGCTGCATCCAAATGATGCTGTTTGGCATGGCTTCTCTGACTTATTCAGCTCGCCTCAGTTCAGAAGTATTTGGCAAAGATTTTCTTTTTAGACAAATACTTCAGTGTTTATAAAACACCCCCACAGTTACTGAACCTGCATTATATATTTTAAAAATATATAAATATATTGTAGAGTCCAGTTATAAACAGTTCTGCTCAATGAATGCCTGCGTCTAGAATTTATCTAGACTTTCCTCCCTCCCCACCCTGGGCTTTGAATTCTCTCCCCTTTAACTAAATCCAAATGGCACTTCAAAATGTAAAGTAGTATTTTATTCTCACCCAGGATAAGGTCAGATATTTTCTGCTCTGAAACACAGCTGGAAAGAATAAGTCTGTTAAATTTTATCACTTACTGCGTGACAAAGGTGATAGATTTACCAGATCTCCCAGCTCGAGCTGTTCTCCCAACACGATGAATGTAATCCTGGAAAGAATTTTCTTGATAAGCAATAATATATGTTTACCAAACACAGAACAGATCTTATGGCAGATCAGCCTATATATTTTCTCATTAGGAAAGAACAAGAAAATATCAAGAACATACAGCCAGGATTAAATGCTCAGGAGGGTGTGCAGCATCAGATTTTGTGAAGAGGCATAAGTGGAGGCATAACTTCAGTTTTAACATTTGAATTCTTCTCTTTCTAAATGAGAAGACCAACTCCAATTATTCTAGACTGCAGGACAAAAGTTGCAATACACGACCTTTGCCAAGACTTCACTGTGATAAGGTTTCCTTGGAATGCTAATATTCACAGTGAGCCCATGCCTGCATTTTCAGTCTTAGGATCTAGTGCTCTGCATAGCCCATCTTCCAGAGAAACTCTCTGATGAGTAGATTTAGACTTGGTAAGCATGGTGAAAGAGAGGATGATTGAGAATAACTTAGAAGAGTCTGATCTATCGAGCGTCTTTGGTCAATACGGTTCTAGGCTGTTTTCCAGGTTTTATACTACATTAGGGAAATTAAAATACTCCCTTCTCCATACAGCATCTGCAGAGAGAGGATTGTGAGAAAGGATGTGTTCTACGGATTAGATGAGAGAGAAGAGCACAAAGACTGTAATAACACCATTCAAGGTGCTGACCCCACCATTTTTTTTCTTTACTTTTGTCCTTTTACAAAAGGAGCGTCTTCAAAAGACCTACCATACTTTCTTCTGTTTGCAAGGCACAGGATCTTTAATCATTGTAAGCAACAATAGCAATTCCTGAAGTACACATTAATGGTACGCTTTCTGGAACTAAGCTGGGAAACAGTCACGTACCTGAGATAACCCCATACCTCTCCCATAAGACAGAGAGTTGGTAACTCACTTTCTTTTCCTTTTGCTGTACTTTTGTGATATGAAGGTGAAACATATTAAGGACACCTTTCTTAACCCAATGCTCGTTGAATGTCATAATGAGAGAATTCAGTTTTTTTCTTTTTTTTTTAAATGCAGTTTAAAATATGAAGGCAGACCTGGATCACAGACACAGAGATGACTACTTCGAACTAGTAATATGTTAAAACTGTTTTCAAAGCCCTTTAAAGCAATATGGCAAAACATATAGTCTGAGCAGAAATACAAAGACAGAGCATTCCTCACTTCCCCTCCTCACTTACAGGATCACTTCTACAACCCAGGCCATGAGGCCATACAAACAGAGATACCAACTCACTTGCGGAGGCTGAACTACACCTTCCAATGTATAGAATCGTGAATGAGGCTTCCAGTCAGCAGAACAGAGAAAAGATGTCTCTGTTCCTTTGTCTACCTTCTTTGTCTATGTGCTCCCAGTGACCAGAAGCTCTCAGCTGGCACACAGCCAGGCTTACCTTAGAGTGTGTAGGAATATCAAAGTTTATCACCACATCTACATGTGGGATGTCCAGACCTCTGCTTGCAACATCAGTAGCCAGCAGAATAGAACGTGCCTTTGCCTTGAACTTGTTTAGAGAGCCCAAACGTTTATTCTGGAAAGGGACAAAAAGGGAATGAGAGAATAACACTCATTCTAGTTTCTAGATAATATGCTCTTGTTAAAATACTGGTACAAAAGAACTGGGGGAGAAACTACTCAAAAATTTCACTTCTCTAATTTATTTTTTAAATATTACAGAATCAGGGGCAGCATTTACATCAGTTAAATTTCTGTGGACCAGTCCAGTCCGCTAGCTGTGAAATAATCCTCCTGCAAGGCAGGAGTGACTCAGTATGGTGCAGCCCATTTCCCAAGCCCCAGGCCTCCTGCCTACTCTATTCTGTGGGGTCATGCCCATACCTGACTCATCTGCCCGTGGAGGGGAATGGCAGTGAACCCCAGGTTGCGGAGCAGTAGAGCAGTCCTCTGAGTATTGTTACATGTACTACAGAATATCATGAAAGAGTTACCAGCCAGTTCATTCAGGATATAAACCAGGTAGCTGTCCTATCAAGAAACAGAGAGAGAATTAAAAAACCCCCAGAGATAATCACATGTGCAACATTAAAGAGTAAGTCTAGGCCTCAGAAAATGACAAGATATTGGACAGATGTGGGAACAAGAAAAGACACAATGAGAGAAGAAACAGAAGTGCCATTACCTTGAATTTGGAGGGGATGAAAATGTAATACTGCTGTAGTTTTTCAACTGTCTGATACTTGGAAGAAACAGCACATTTAACAGGATTCTTCAGAGCAGCACGCTGGAGTTTTTGAACCTGGTAAGATCAATGAAATTTAGGAGGACAGAGATCTTGTCAGAAAATTGTATTAGTACAGTCTAGTCAACAGGATAGCCTAATGGAAGGAGAACTAAAACAGATTAGTCTGCTCCCACCTTCTTGGTCATGGTGGCAGAAAACAGGAATGTCTTCCTGTCTCGAGGAATCACCTTTAGTATCTTATCCACCTGTAAAAAACAAAAAGGAAATGGAAATACTAAATACTACAAGCAAGCAAGACACAAGCCTTCCACAAATATAATGACCATCCACATGAAGAGTAAGGCATGTGTAAGCATACAGTAGGAAAAAATTTTTTCTCTTCTAAAGGGAAGGTGTAGGCTGATATCTTGTTGACACTTAGGCAGCGTAAACTCCAAAAGTCCAACAGCAGTGCAAATATCAGGCAATGTTTCTGCAGGCATGTGTGTGTGATTGTTTTCTACACTAACGACATTCTACATCAGGCACTCCAGAGACACCAGTGGATTTCTGAGACGAAGTGCCTCCTACTGTCTTGGCAGTGCTCTGCAGAACTCTGCTATGTTCTAATCCCACCACAGACTTTTGTGTAATTATTAGATCTTAGTTACAATCTGCTGCTAATTTCTACAGAACAGCTCAATGTTTACTATGTGACCGTATGAGGCGATTTTAAAGGGACTCATCTGGTGTTCCAAACTCTTCTTTAGCAGATTGTTACCTCTGTCTCGAAATCCATGTTAAGAATCCGGTCAGCCTCATCCATCACTAGGAACTTCAAAGCTCGCAAGTTGAAGCCCTTTGTGTTCTCCAGATGATCAACTAGACGGCCAGGGGTTGCTACCAACAGCATCACAAGAGTAAATTCAGAATGAAAGCAAAGGAAAAGATTCAAACAGGCGAGACAGTTGTCCATTACAGAAATGTGATTCTTTGCCCAAGAAAAGTAAAGATTGCTTTGTGGGAATAATTCTTTCACAGCATATCTTCAGAGAATGTTTTGAAATAAGACTAACAGAGTCAGACTCTCTGAAGAATGTCCTAAAAAAAGTGACACACAAAAGACTGTAGACAAGCTGTACTGTGAGGGCTGAGACCAGCATCTTAAACACTTGAGGAGAATGAAAAAACAAGCCAAAAGCACCCTAGGTCTAGCAGGAATGCTTTGGAATGAGCACTTAGCAACAAAGTTACTGGTGGATACTTTAGAAACATTAACAAGCCAGTACTCAGAGCTTGCAACAAAAACAAACTAAGTATGTGCTCTCCTTACTTTGGTTAACTGCAGTTCAATAATATTCATACTCCATATCCCCAGCACATCAACTTACCAATTATAACATGTGGTTTCTTGGCTAAGGCCAGAGATTGAGACATCGTGTCAATTCCACCCACAATAACCGCTGCAGGACAAACAGAGTGGAGTGAATCCCTCAGTGCAGCACCAGCCCTCCCCTGGCACTGTAGTGTTTACTTCTACTGCCCACCACCCACAGCAATTCTGTACAAATGAAAAGCTACTTATTTTTATGACAATTTACTTTATTTGAGCATATCTGACCTTTCTAGGCTTCTTAAGCCATGCAATTTATTCCTTACTGGTCACAAGTATTTTATTTTCACAGTTGAAGAGCTACAGGCAGAATCTATTCCTTGCAGTTTAACTTGGCTGCAAAAATCTAGGAATTCTAAAAATACCCACAAAGCTTTTTTTGAGAGACTATCTGGAGAATCAATACAGACAGTCTGAAGGGAAGATTAAACTACATCACACCATAGCAGGGAGCTCTATGCAATTTCACTGGACACAAACCCACTATTGAGAACATTCTCTTCTACTTCCAGCTTTAACTGTTTAGACATAAAATGCAGAAGAGCTGCAGACCACCCCATGAGGAGAGACCATACCATCTTTTTTTCTCAAACCTGATACCAGATCCCTGCCTTCCAGCATCATAAGCTTTTCTCACATTTTGTTCAACAACTCCTCATACAAATCCTCTATTTTTATCTTCGCCAATCTTAAGCTGACAAACTGGTCTTCAGAAAAACTGGTCCAATACCATAAAAGCTACTTACTACTTTGAACACCAATGGAGGACCCGAGAGCTTCAAACTGCTCTGAGATCTGAAAGGCCAGCTCCCGTGTTGGTGTGAGGACCAGAGCAAATAATCGCTGAGGTGTTTCCAGCAGTGCTTGAAGAATTGGCAAAGCAAAGGCTCCTGTTTTTCCAGAGCCGGTTTCTGCCAGGCCAATGACGTCTCTGCCTGCGAGAAGGAGTGAGAGGGGCAAGAACTGTAATACATCTAGAACAGAGAAAGAAGACTCTAAAGCACTGTGCAATGAAACACAAGAATGCCCTTAGGACAGAAAAAAAGGCAGACACACAGAAGGTAAAAAAGAACAACAGGCCAAACCAAAGAATTTCAGAATCTCTCTGAAGCAGTTTTAGACTGTGATTTTATTTGTACGACGATTACAGTCTCAATATTCAATTTTCTAGTTAATGTTCTGCTAGTACACAGGGTTTCATACAAACTTTAGGTCCAAAATAAGCTTTATTATGTCTCAAACCTGACATCAGTTTACAGCTTAATGACTCTATCTCAGTATTCTAGTCCAAATGTTGTCTGTTCACAGGCTTACAAAGAAACAGACTGTGGTGTTTGAGACTTCAGTCACACAGCCTACAGGATAACAGCACTACCAAACTCCCATTTCACAAGCCACAATTGTGCCATTGACTAACAGAGTAATCTAAACCAGTTTGCAGCAGGAAAAGTAGGACAGAAAATCTTTTGCCCCAAAAGAATACAGGCAACAGGGTGGAATCCATCAATAGAATCCATTATGACCTCCTAAGCTCATACAGCTGAGAAGAACATGCTGTCAATAGGCCTTACACTGGAAACAATTTCTCAGGAATGCAGTCTTCCCTTTGTGTCCGTTTTTTTTTTCCCCGAAAAGAATCTTATATGTGTAGTTAAAAAGTCTGACAAAAGTTAAATACTAGGACAGAGCAGATACTGAAAGTTTGTTCCCATTGTGTCCCTACGTTGTTCTCTTCCTCCTTGACAGTGTTTTGGGAGGTTTTGGTTTTTTTTTAAAAAAAAAAGTTCTAGAGGCAGAAATGTCTGCTGAATTCAGCAATTTATTTTTTTGTAATTCCAGAATGCTTACAGAAAGTTGCTGTGGTTTGGTTATTACTTACTTCAGAAATCTAATTTCAAAGAGTTGCCTGCTCACAGCAAAGCAAATTCTACACACTACGGAATCAGTCAAGGCACCTTCACTTTCAGACACACACACACACACACACTCTCTGTAGGTCTCTATCAGAAGCAGCAACGTCCAAAACCTATTGGAAGCTTCTTGTGTATCCTTGGGTATTTCAGGAAGAAAACCATCAAGGTGTACTAGCAGTTCAAGTGATTAATACGAATTCTATTTAACATGGAGTGTCAGAACTACACAACAGGAGTGAACACTCAAGGAACAACGTTTGTACCCATCTGAAAGTTTGTAACTACAGGCAGTGTTATAGGATAAACTAGTATTTCAAGCTCCACCTGGGAAGGACACAGAATGAATATAAAAACCTACTTGTAGACAGAGATCCTCAACAATGAAGAAGCTGAGACACACTCATCCCTGATCCTTCTCACTCAGCAAAATTTATTCACATAGAGCTCCTGGAGCAGTCCTGAGTTCAGGATTAAAGAAGCACACTGCTCACCCTGGAGAGCCACTGGAATAGCCTCAATTTGGATCTTCGTTGGCACCTTCCATCCTAACTGGTCACAAGCTTCACACAGGACATCTGTCACTCCCTGGACATTAATGATAAGAGAAAAGGGAAACAGACAACACCAAAAAGACCTAAATTAAATCACAGAGTTAAGTTAAATACACGCTGCAACAGAGCCAAGCTTGTCTCTAGCAGAGGCAGACCCCAGCAGGCCCCCAGTGCAACTCTCTGAAAGGGCAGGCTGCTCACAGTGATCCTCACTTCCATCAGTAACTTCACCGGATTTGTTCAAAATCATCTGTTACAGATGACTGCCATCAGCAAGAATACGGTCGGTTTTGCCCTAGCTTACACAAGGAACTTCCCTCCCCACACACAGTTGTCTCTTCACTTCAGGAAGATGTCCCCTAACCACAGAAAACAAAAAACGCTACGGCAAGGTAACACAACCGAAGACAGCGGCGGCCGGCTGCGGAGCGGCGATGTGAGCAGCAGTGCCAAGCCCAGCGGGGCAGCGGCCGAGCGCCCGCAGCTCCTGCCCGGGCCCGGCACCGCTGCCCGCGGAGCGCCGCACGTGTCCGCCCGCGCTCACACGGGGCCAGGAGCTCCCCCGGCCTGATCTGCGCAGGGGGAGAAGGACGCTGCTTCTCGGGACAAGGCAGCGAGCACCGGGGGCAGAAGCGGCTCCGGCCCAGCCTCACCAAGTCCTTGAAGCTCCGTGGCTCCTCCACCGCCGGCTCCGGCTCCGGCTCCGGCTCCGCCGCGGACCCTTCCTCCTCTCCTGCCGCCATCTTGACCTGTCCCCTCCTGGTGTAGCGCGAAGCACTCTGGGAGCTGTAGTCCTCCTCGAGGTGCGATGGGATTTGTAGTTCCGGGGAAGGAGCCAAGCGGAGCGAGTTGGTTTTCCCTCAGCTCCGAGACGTGCCCAGGGAAGGGGGAGTTGCGGATCTACAGCCGCCTGTCCTGGGGCAAGGGCTCCCTGAACTGGCTGTGGGAAAGCCTGCCCGCCCGCCTGCCCGGCCGGCGGTAACCCCGAGCGGCTAAGCCTCAGGCCCTCAGTTCAGCATTGCGCTGCTGAGGCAGTGCGTGATGCTGTTCCCAGTTCGTACCTTCTACAGCTGTGAAAGAACAGGCAAAATGAGCTGGCCAGGCACAAAAAGACAAGAATACGTATAAACTTACATCCGTAATGCATATAAAGGACAAATTAACTGCTTCGGAAGTGCTGGTATGAAACATTTTGAAGCACTAGTGATGGGAAGAGAGAAAAGAGCTGTCATTGTCCCACCTTGTTTTCCCCTTTATGGTAATTGCTAGTATGAATTTTTGAAGTGCCAGAAATACGAAATAAACTGAACTGTGGCAACTCATACCATGAAATGACAGTGCACAAGACGAGAATAGACGCAAACACTCTCCCAGCTCTCTTGATTGCTGCTGTTGTGACTCAGGCCTGCAAGTGCTTGATGAGAGGTGAAAACGGATACGCGTTTAATGACCATCCAGGGAGTGTAGCATCAAAATATCGACATGATGGAAGTTCCTGAGTCATTGGTTTCCATCTGGTCGGGGTGTAACATCTCCGATCTGTAGTCCCGATGCTGACTGCAGCAGGGCAACCTTGCAGCCAGGTGAGCTTCCTTTTCTTTAGGGAAAAGAAGGCTAACGTATACGAGATGTTAGGGTTAGGTGTTTGGGCTTCAAAAGGACAGCAGAGCTGGCTCCAAAATGAAACTCATGACTGCATTTCTGAGCAGACTTCCCTCTCACTGGGAAGGCTGTCTGGGCGTGCTCTCAGTGGAAATGCTGATGTACTTCAGCATCTGCCACTGGATTCCAAGCGTGGCATTTCCTCTGCTCCCAGAACAATGAGGAAAGTGAGAGGAAATACGAACGAACTCTCTGCGTGACAGGGAAAGAAGAGGAAGCCTGAAACAATTCATGGGCAGGAGTAAAAATTAAACTGCTGCATCCCACTGTGCTCAGGAGCAATGGTAAATTAAAACAATGCCCCCCCCCAAACCCAAACACCCTGTGTAGATGCTTGTTGTTACCATATGTTTCAAAAATTACAGCAGTCCGAGCCATGAGCCTGCTATATATCATTCGTGCTAAAGGTTAAGCCTCGTCAGCACGTAGACCTGAAGCCCTGTGAGGGTCACTGAGATGCCTCAGGAAATGGAGTCAGGGATGTGACAGGAAGCCACTGCTTGGGATTCTTTATTGAACTCCTTGCCCATATAATATGGTGCTGTTTTAGTGGGGAGCAGGGTGGAGCACTTCTATTCTGGTTTGTGTAATTCCCTATTGTCAGTAGATGTATTTGAATGAAAGTTTTCTCCTGTCCCAAACTGCTGTTGGGAGCATTCATGCTTGATAAAATAAATGTACAGCTTCTAAATAGTAATTCCTTTTTTGTGCTTTTCAGCACAGGACACCGCAGATTATACTGGATTTAGAAATTTTCACTCCAGGGCTTTTAAATTTGGCTTTTAAACAAATATGTTCCTAGCTCTATTGCATTTTACAGGTCAGTATTCCTTTGCAGGAATACTGAGGGTATTAGCAGGGTGAGAGCATCCCCAGCAGATGAATTTTAGTGCAGATATAATGTCGGCTATTTCATAAGAGATACATAACAAGATGGACAATGTGTACAGCACATCACATGCAGGTATGCAGAAAGACACTGACACAAAAGTGCTTCATCTTCATTTATTCGAATCAGCAGTGTACTTGTTCATTTCTGGCAAACAGACATGGGTATCACAAGCATTTGAGTCACACTCCAGGAAACCAGAGCTTTCGCTCTTCCTACAACATATTAAAACAAATGTTGATATCAGAAAAGAAGAGACAAAAAGGACAAGGATTCAAGCTTTGTGACATGGAGTGTTGCCCTTCCAAAGAATTTGGTCAGTGTTACAGAATTACAGAGTAGGTTTTTCTGATCATTTTGATTTATGCCCGCGCAGGGAAGTTTCCCTTATCCACTGGGCATGCTTGTGGAGGTAGTTACCTCTGCATTGACTCTTCTAGTCACCTCAAGCCAGTTTCAGGGTCTCTTCCTTGTACCTCTTCTGGTACTGACATGATCCCCATCATCACTGTACTTGAGCGCTTTTCAGTATTTGTCCCAGAAACATCCTCGTGAGGTAGGGATGTGCTAC
Organism: Cnemophilus loriae; assembly: GCA_013397755.1. Lineage (NCBI taxonomy): Eukaryota > Metazoa > Chordata > Aves > Passeriformes > Corvidae > Cnemophilus > Cnemophilus loriae. The sequence goes on along the minus strand of VZTF01005785.1, from coordinate 32,092 downwards.
TGTCCCCATTTTTAGACAGGGAACTGAGGTACTGATGGGTCAAAACCATAGAGGGCATATTTAGCAGAACAGTCACTTGAAACAGGGTCCCAGTCCTTGCTCCTGCTTTGTAGGGGTTCTGCCAATGAATCACCCTACTCCTCTCTACCCCTCTTGAATATTAGTACCTGCATATATTTCACTAATATGAAGCCTTCCCCGGGGAGCATTGCTAGGAGTACACATAGCTCTCCATGAGTGCTGCCTCCCTCCTCACAGATGATCCACTGTGGGTCTCACAGGCTGCTTGACTGCATGGAGAGGGGCACCTCCACCTCTCAGGTGTGCTCCCATCACAGCGGGGCTCCAGCTCAGACCAGTAACACCAACCTATGCTTCCCTTCCTGCTGCGAGAGATATAACTGCTTCCTTCCACCAATGCCCTGAGGCAGACTCTGGCCCCAGGGTCACTCTTCTCCTTTCTCTTTTGGCTCCTAAGATCTCTTAGTCTGTTTGACTGTGTTTCACCTATTTTATAACTATCAGCATTCAGGTCATGCTTTCCTTTTCCTACAGGGACTCGCCCTCCCTCACAGCAAAATAACAGGTAACTTGCTCTCACATGCCACAGACTTGCTTTCACTCTAAAAAAACAACTGCTTTCCTTTGGAACAGAGGCCTCCTTTTTTTAAAAAAAATATATCTATATACACTCTTAAATACAATATCATAACCTTAAAATCATTTAGTGTAAATAAATAGAATACAAACATCACAGTTCTCAATTTGGAGACATTGCTTCAAAAGGGATAAATTCTGGCCCTGCTATTTCACCCTGGGATGGTGAACTATCCATACAGTCTGTCATACCTGGAGCTGCTTCTTTCTACAGCCTTTTCAGATGTACCTTGATAATGGCACTGTACTCTACCAGAAATTGGCTGCTGCTGGCTTTTTTAGGGTACTCCAGCCCTTGTACCACACATAGATTCATAAATTGTTTACAAACCAGGTTCAGTCAGCATCAGGTATTTCATCAGCCTCCTGACCTACTTGTTTTTGCTGCCTTGTGGAAGCAGAGCAGTGGAGATGGCTGGGGAAACACGGGTCTGCGGAATGTCCGCCTCACGGCATCAGCACTGTGAATTGTAAAACAACAGGTAGCAGTGCTAATGGTCACAGTTAATAATGCAATATCTCCAAACCCAGTTTTAATATGGGCCAAACACTGTTTCAGCTGGATGGTCTCAGGATCTCGGCAGTGCTTTTAGCACCCAAGCTGAGTCTCCTCATACATGGGGAAAGCTCTGTTCTGGACTCAAGAAGATCACAGACTTCATCCATTGCCCTGGTGCAGGTCTCGAGGTTGTCAGCCAGCTTCTGGATTTTGGCCTTCAGCACAGCCTGGCTTACTTTTGTGACCTCCTTTGTGTATTCTGGCACGAGGAAGCTGTGGGAGCCGCAGAAGACCATGAAGCAGACGGAGTTGTAGAGCGAGATGGATGCCCTCTTCTCCGACTGGCGCAGTGTCGGGTCGCCTGGGCCCTGCCCCCGGCGAAGGAACTCCAGGCAACCGAGTATTTCCCTCATCTGTTTCCGACAAGTCATTGCAATTTCCTGCACCTTCCTCACCTCCCGGGAGTTGCAGAGCACTAAGGAGAGGTCAGAAGTGAAGCTGACGGCTCCCCCAGCCGTGGCCAGGCCCAGACCCACAGCTGACGCCAGGAGAGAGGCTCCCAGCGTTGCCGGGCTCAGGGACAGCCCCAGGATGGCTGTGACTGCTCCTGCAGCGGTCAGGGTGCTCCCGCTGACATTGGCAATCAGGGACCTTTTGCGGAGCTTGTTGAGCTTACGAGCTGCCTTGTGAAGGTGAGCGATTTGGCCACGCAGCCTCCGTCTCTGCTCCAGCAGGGCTACGTGGAAGTGGTGTGTGGGGTCTGGTGTTGGCGGAAAGGCAGCACTGTTCCTCTCCATGGCTTCTGTCCAGAAAAAGAAAAGTCTGGGTTGAGATTTATGTCAAAAAACCCCTATGAGACATGCCCATCCTGGACCACCATCTCAGGGATGGCATCCAGCCAAATTTTTGTTGCTTCACCCAGCTACAAGAAAGGTTTTCCATCTGCACACACATGCACACTCGTGTACACACACATACCCGTATGCACGTGTACATTTAATTACGTATTCCATTGTAACTTTCAGACAGAGAAACTTAAAATGTTTTTCTTAATCCCTGCAAAGACTGAAATATACTAAGGGCTGGGGTCAGAGGTGCTGTTACCATTATCTCTGCGAAGACACAAAACATCTCTTCAAACCCTGGGGACAGAAATTCCCCTGAGGTTAGATGACTCAGTGCCCAGAAGAGTAATCGTGCCAGAACTAGCATGTTGTCCCACTGATGGGATTCAGAGGATCTGCAATATAGAAGGACATCTTTCACAAGAAAGGTCAGACTCCGAGGAGGTGAAAGCCACCATCCCAGGTTTTTGTTTAGGGGTGATTTCCTGTTACAGGAGGACAGACGGAAGCTGCTGAGTGGAGTCTGTATCTGGCTTTTCCATGTAGAAGGTGAGCAGCTTATTAATGCCTTGGATGGGTATTGTGAACATCCTTCCTTTCTTTAAGCTTAAGTAACTCAAGGCCCTGCAGCATTTTTGTTTTCCTATTGTAACCTGGTGTCAGTGCATGAACAAAGACGGTAACCATTGTTCTGTGGTGCTTAGTCCATCCTGTGGTCATAAATACCCAGTTACCCTGGCAGGGAGGCCTACGAACCTTGTTTAAAAGATTTGTGAAGAGCACATCAGAAAAGCAGGCCCATTTGAGTGTAGGGGAACAGGGGAAATACAGAGGCCTGTGAATAGAAAAGGCTTGAAAACTGCTGGCTCTGGAAAACCTCCCCTGGCAAGATAGCAGGAGAGCCTTCCCTTCTACATGAATCTTCAGCGTTTCTGTGCTAGACAATCTCTGTTTGCTGTCTCTTGTTCTTTGTCACAAGGGCAGAAAGAAATGTTCCAATAAACATTTTCAGGTTGCTCTAGGGCTGCAAAATGCTTTACAAAGGAAGCCAGCAACCTTAACCCTTAGAGCCTTACAGGGAACCTGAGGCAGCAGAGTCAACAGGAGTGATGTAGCTGATTGTCTGGTGGAAGCAGAGCTTCTGTGCTTCACAACACTGCATTGTGCACACAGTTACGCTGCCTCTGCACCTAGCAAGGTCCAGCCATAGAACTGAGAAGCTGTTTGGAGTCCATAATGCCCTCACAGCCAAAAGGAGTCTCTACAGCAGAAAGACCCTGTCACTAAGCCAACTGAGCAAAACTATTCATTGCTGCGGTTATCCTTTCACTTCTAAGTCTTCTGTACTGTGGGAACTGGAGGTGCCTGGTCCCTCACAAAGTTACACTATGTAGTTAGGATCCTTGGGGCTTTATTCTGCAGAATCCTTTTGTTTCAGAAGGAGAAAACTTTGTACTATAAATAGTCTTTCCATCCTGAAGTGCGTAAGTAAATAATTCTCACTGCAATCTTTCCCCCTTCTATTGCCTTGTCCTAATCCACCTCACATAGATCCTTTAAGATGCCTCCATGCCCTTCAGAAAATGCCCCCGGTCTCTCTTGGTGTCATTGGGTCATTTGAATCACTTAGTACATTGTGCTTCTCTCAACTGGAGGCCGTGTCCTATTATATTTACATTATAATCAGAAATAAAGCTGGAAGAACAAGGACTAACACTAATCTAAATGGATACCAGCATTAAAATGAACAATGAGCATATCACCAATAGCTTAACAACAGATCAGTATGATGATCATTAAATATATCAATTCCTGTGGCCTCTTAACAATTTGTTCTGAAGATTTAGTTGCTGAGAACTGTCTCAGGTAATAACAGCGACTATCTCCCCGAATTATTAGAACAATCATTTAATATATAGCATAGGCCATGTAATGATGCAAATCTTTTGATATTGATTAATGCCAGCACAAAGTGAAAAAAATCCAACTCCTGCTCTTAGAGAAAAATCTCCCCAGCAGTAAAGGTATACATTAGTCCAAACCCTGCAAACTAATAACTTTCCTAATAGAGTACTCAGAGAGACTCCAAAAATTACTGATTCAAACTTACCTTCAGTTTCCAGCCACCGTCCCAGAAGACAGATTTTGATCTGTTTCTGGAGGAGACCAATTTATAGCTCCTGCGGACCAATTACTGCGTTGGGAATGCTTTGCCTCATACTGGGAGTTTGCCATTTCCTGTTCTCCCTTGTGCAGAAGGATATGACACACTGGAAAGTGACCTGTGGGACAGTGAGCACACATCATGTTCAGGAAACGATCCCTGCGAATGAACATTGTGTGTTCGCTTTTCCTGAAGTGTAGAGTGAAAAAAAAAATTTAAAAATCGCAGCCTATTCCTGGCTCTGAGGTAGTGCAGACATTCTCTGCAGGGAACAGTTGCCTTTCCTTTCCCTGAAATAGCAACTGACTTTACTCTGTGCTGGAGCCGCCAATTGCTTGATGACTTAAGTTTCCCTCCACTATACATCTAGAGCCAGTGGAGCTACCAGCCACTCAGCTACTCCATTCAAGGCCAGCGTACTTGTAAAATCCCAGCTCTTTGGGACAATCCATAAAAGGGAAGCAGCCCCACAGCAAGATCATTGCTCTGAATTCCCACCCCTTCTCCTTCTCAGTACATAAAAACATGCTGCAAAAGGAGTGATCACCCTGTGGTTTTACTCTGTTTCTTAACCATAGGCACCACGGTGGTTGAGAAACAAGCCTCTTGTTTTCCTGAAGTGCCTGCCCAGCAATCAATAATCAGAAAGAAAGGATCATTTGGATCCCCTGTTTTGCTGCCTGCTGTTGCCTGGCAGTTGTGCCATACAGATGTGGCCAGGGGGAAGAAGTGATGGAGGTGTTGGGGGGAAACCAAGGAAATGCCACTCCTGGTGCTGCCTTCTGTGCTGAACCAGGGCCAGTTTTAAGCAAATAATGATTCTTATGATGGGGTCAGGAAAAATCACTTTTTTGATGGCACTGAGTGGGAGACCAAAGTGGCATGTGTCTTTACTGACACAGGGCCTGTGGTCCTGGGTGTATTTCTTTTGAGCAGCTGTGCTTGAAGATGGGACATCTACTTCCTTGTTTGGTGGATTCTTACTCCTCAAGACTATTTGTTGACAGGGAAGCTCTGATTGTGCCCTAGAGTTTCCCTGACCTATCTAATCTGAAAGCTATGAGATTAGCTCAGTTGGTTAGAGCATGGTGCTATCTAGCTGTCACTGAGTGGCGAGTCTTCCCTGTGGAATTTGTGAGATGCCTAGCCACACAATTGCTGGAGCTGACCTTAAAAAGGGCCAAGATTGAGAGGCAGCAGGCAGAGAGAGGAGAAGGCTGGGATTATTCATTTCAATGGCACCTTGGTTTTCAATTACGTTAAACTAGGTGTGAAATAGTATGTCAAATATTTTTTCAGGGGTGGACCTACAGGAGATGAAACATGAATGAAAAAATAAATAGCATGGAAGAGTTATTTCAACCTGTCACAAAAATGAAAAGGGAAAACATCATGTTGAAGATGCCTAAATGTGCAGTCTTGGTCTGTTACAATTTGTACACACTGCACGTTAACAGGAAAGTGAGCTTTGACACTAAAGGAAACTTTACTTTAGCCCTTCCCTTTGTTTCAGCAAGTGTATGCTTGAGTTGGAGCCCGTCTGCCTTGGCAAGGGTTTGCAGTTGATAGAGAGTTCTTTTCTCACTCTCCCAAATAGAATAGTGCACTTTTTTTTTGTGTAACTGCATCTGTGTTAGAATTTCTGCCTGCAGATATGTCCTTGTTAGGACAGCGAGTTTTGGTAAAAGTGAAATAACAAAGAAAAAGAAAAAAGAGGGTCTAGAATGAGCCTAAGATGATGACATAGTTTTGGATGCTCGCCTTCCTTTCCCAGTTCTCTTCTTTCAATATACTCAGCTGCAAAATACTGTCAGAAATGCCTGTGATGCTCAGTCTGCGGGCAAGGACCTGATGAGGATGCAGAAGATACAATTCATTTTTCTTAAAGTATAGCCTCATAGACTTTCATGCCCACTGGAAGATCTGCACTTCACTCAAGATGAGATGTTGATCTCAGCTGAGGATGGTTTCTCACAGGAATCGTCCCTGGACTCCTTCACCATTTAGAGAGAATGTTTCCCCATAATCCACCCCTATAATAAGGTACATACCCAGAAAGTATTGACTTCACATGAGGAGCTACAGATGTCCATGTGATTTTAGAAAAGAGACGTGTATCATAATAAGAAACATTATTTCCTAGGGAGTGGCCCTAGCACAGCACTTTGCTATCTGCTCTTGTCCCTGCTGACACTCTCACAAACATCCCTCTGGTGAGTGAGTTGGTCTTCTCTCCCACTGACAATTAGAAAGACCCGCTCCAGCAAAGGTGAGCATGTGGGAATCGGAGCTGGATGGGATAAAAATGTTTCCTTTCAGCACCTGCCAAAGACTGAAAGGCTTCTGGTGCCATTAGTGCACGTGCCCAGATGTAAGTACATCTGCTGGGTCACCAAGTAGGTCCCAGGAGCCTGCTTGGAGTGAATCTTAGCTTATCAGGGATCTCCGGACTTGTGGGGTAGGTCTGACCTTCACCAGGCAGTTCTGCAAGGTGGTGAAGGCCTGACCATCCTGCCTGCTGTACACTTTCACCCAACCCCTCTGCTGCTGCTGCCTCTCTGTTTGTGACCTGCGAAGCATTTGGGCTTGATGGTAGAAAGGGCACAGCAGGTGTTTCACAATGACCCTGGTCAAAAATGGTACTTCTGCTCCACCCTTTCCCATCCAGCCACATCCTCTTAAAATGCCTGAGGGCATTTTGTGGGAGCAGGTGACCAGAAAAGGGAAGGAAGGAGGTTTTATTGCCTCAACTCTCTTCCTTTCAGGGGATTTTGGCAGAAAGGACTGGACTTTATGCTCCTGGTCTCTCCAGCAGAAGGGATATATGGCAGAAGTGTTTGATCTGAAGCTGTTTGCAGCTACTGTGCTGTAACATTTGAATGCAAATGGGTAACATTTGAAGCTGGAGTATCAAATATACACTTCCTTTATTAACACTGTTTTGATCAAATAGCTGATAAAATTTGAGTAAATTTACACTTATATACCATCTTTTTAACAGGAGATTTCTGCCATGCTTGGTACTTTCAGCCTTAACTGCTGGATCCTGGAGCTAAAAGCTATCTTTTTTCTTTTATTTTCTTTTTCAACTGAATCAAAGACAAATTTTAACTTTTCACAGGAAGATGTTAATTCAGAAACAGTGGAAACTAGAATAGGCCAAAATTAAAACAAAGAAAGCAAACTGGAACAAAAAGGGCTGCATCGGCTTTTAGTAACCGCACCAGTAGATCCAAATTAACTTTTTGAAAGCATTCCAGAACGAGACAGGCTGCCCTGGGCTCTGGTCACTTGTGCATGTGGGACTTCAACTGGGTTGAAGAAAGCTGCAAACAGCAGAGCAGGGTGGGGGGAACAGGAAAGCCTATGGGATGAGAATACCTCTTGTTAGCTCCATTTAAGCAGAAAATTAGTCAAGCGCACTGACTGCGCCTGCTTTGTGAGCAAGCATTCATGTAACAAAAATACCATCCTAAATTGCCTTGTCAAAACACTGTTAGCAGTGTTTGCAGAGATCAAGCATCTATTTGGACGTGGAGAATTAATTCCTGCAATGTGTTTAAACAGACCAGCTTACGCTGCCGTTTGCCAGCTTTAGTTACATGTTTCAGTGCAGGCTGTGTGGCATAAGGCTCTGTCTCTGACACGCAAAGAAGCAGCTCCCCACTCAGCCCATGAGCCTCCAGCCTTGGCTGTGGCACAGCTGTCGTAACTCAGTGCAGCCACACGCAGCTTCTGCTGAGACCAGTGCTGCTGGAGGACTTTTCTCTGTTCACCGTCTTAGCAGAGGGCAGCAGCAGCACCACGCCAGAGCAAGTCTGGCTACCCATTCCCTCCAGGACTATAGAAAATAGAGAATTGTTAACGTATTTCCAGAACTGCAAAGAAACCTAATAGGTTGGTAAAAACTAGAAATTAGGTAACCTGGTTTCTCGTGTCTCTTTTTCGGTGGACTTCTTGGTGGCTGAGTTCACAAGGCAACATTTCTCTTGAAAGAAAAGAGTATGGTTTCTCCTCACCTACAAAAACTACTTATTTTTGTGAAACTTTCCAGAAATAAGTGTCTTTGAAACCTTGACTGCTTTGTCAGATTCTGTCTGAGATTGCCTAGGAACCTCAAAAGCTGCTGTCATTACATTGACTAACCCTCCCACACGACACAATAGAAACGTGTGGAGAGAAACGATGGCCTAAAGAAGTCCAGGAAAAGTTAAAAATTGTTACCTTGAATTTCAGATGCATCTCACCTAATTTCAGCCCCCTTCAGAGGTTCGTAGGCAGTCAGTTTATTCACACTCTGAAGCTCCCTCTAGAGCCAGGAGAAGAAAGTCATCCCTAAAAGCTGGTTCAGTCCATCTCTTCCAGGCATCTAGAGAGCTGCTGAAGCAGTAGCTTTGAGAGCCTTTTACAGTCCCTGCTTCATCAAGGAGGGGTACTGTCAAGGCACCACCAGCCCTGCCTGTCCCTGCGCAGCTTTTCCTGGGCCTCCCCCAACCCTGGTCCCAAGAGCCCATTCCAGCCCCTCCGGAGCCATCAGCCCCTATCCCAGCAACACAGAAACAGGGCCAGCCTCAAGTTCCCCACAGCCCTGCCCGGCCATGGTCCCACTGGCCCGGGGAGGTATCCAATGCCCGGAGCTGGGGCTGAGCCCAGAGCCCCTCCCGGGGCCTGATCCTGATCCCACCTGCAGACTGACACCTTGGCCGTGCCTGTGTGTGGGTGTGGGAGGGAGCTGAGGTTTGCGACAAACCAAAAGTTAAAATGAGCAGACAAATTCATTGCATTTTGACAGGTTTTGGTTTTTGGTTTTTTGGTTGGTTTTTTTTTTTTTTCCCATATGAAATTAGATGAATCATCTCTGAACCATTTTTCTGCTGACAGGAAACGTTGAGAGTTAACACCTATAGCTGGGCCTCAGCAGAAGGGTAGAAAACATGAATCAGACTAAAACTGGAGGATCCAAGCAACAGTATTTTTAAGAATTGTGAATGACTACCTCCTCCTGTGGAGGAGTGGAGGAATTGTGAATGACTTCTCCTACCTCCGGAATAGAGATGGGCTTTACATGTTTGGGAAAGGCATGGTAATGCGAAATGCAGTGTAGTTAGGTGTTCATGTGGAAAAGTCATAAGCAAGGGGAGGAGTAGGAGAAAGAGTTCAAGAAGAATTATGCTAAGTATGAGTACAAACAGCTGAACACTGCACCTTTGTAAGGTCCTCTTCCTAGGACTTTTAATGTCATCTGTGGAGGCCACTTGGCTTTGTTCACTAGAGCCAGATCAAATATCACAAAAGGGACATGCAATAATTGAAAAGAACTTGCAATAATTGAAAAGCTACCCTGATTTTGCAATTTCGTTAGTTGGCTATCAGGCACTAAGTTTGGTTTGCGTTACTATATATTTTTGCAAGTTAATAGGCATTTGTTACTGGTTATAATAATCTATACTTTCCATGGTGTCTGGGAAGTGCTCTGAGAGGCTTTCAGGTCTGATCTCTTGCAGTCCAAGCTGGCTCACATTGATAGCATCTGCAAAAAAAAATTGTTCTGTAGGATTTGCTGGCAGATTTTTATTACTCTACCATAGATCTCTGTCCGTACTGACAGGGTACGCAGAGACCGACAGCCTGGAATACCGTTGAGATCCTGTTGTTCTGGATTTCACCTCTTCTAAGGTGAGGTAGCAAAGCTGGCTGTAATTGTGATGGTAAATGCATAAGAGGGAGGGAGAATCTCTCCCAGTAAGGATCCTCTCTATCTCTTCTTTTTTATGTCTGCATTGCAGGGAAATATGTACTACTTCCATGTATCTTAAATAAGCTTGACCATGATTAGACTAATGATCTCTGGTGCACAACTTCAGGTTTTCATGCTGCTGATCACACAAGGAACAGCAGGTTTTGGGGGAGGAGGATGAACCATGAATCACAGTCTTTGTATATTCACTACTTGATGAGGTGATGCTGTGTTCAGATGTCCTTGTAGGTCTTGATTATTCTCTTATAGTTCTGCATCTTTCCCCTAATAAAAATGACTTGACTGCTTATATATAAAATGGTCATGAGATTATATAATCTTAAAAATAAGGAACGGGAATAATGGAATAAACACAGAAAAGGAAAATCAAATAAGTAGGAGCCCTTAAAATAATTACAAAATTTAGCCTCAAGCTGCTCAATTTAACATTTGATAGAGAATGGTATAGTCAAAAGTGGAGTGAGACAAGGACTGCTACAATGTGTTGCAGGGTTGCTGCAGCACATACTGAGAAGCTTCTCCTCTGGAGATGGTTGTTGCTGTGGTTGGCACCACTATAGAGGATTTAGACATACAGCTGTGTGCCAGCTGTGTGTGTATAAGGAAGACAGTCCTGGGAATATTAAGTTACAGGCTGGAGGAAAGTGTGCTATTTTGACTCATTATTACTCTTGTAAAATAAGGTTTGCAGAGAATGGGGGAGGTAGAAAGGCTTCTGTCCCAACACGAGCATTGGCATTGGTGATTGAAAAGTTGATGAGTATAAAAACCTGCTTAGACACTGTAACAAGTTTAGTTTTTAAAGGACATCAAGGATTCTACCAGACTTAGATGGAACAGAGCAGATACACAGTCATCCACCTGATTCCAGGAGACTTTAGCGGATGTCAACAATTTCAGTATTCAATTCTTTATGCTTCTTACTACTACATGGAGTAAATGTCTTACAGTTGAGTTCTCTTGCCTTTGTAAATTTCCAGTGAACCTTGCTCTATGAGCCATCCCACTTCCAATATGATTTGAAAACCCAGATACAGATTTGCAGAATTTGCCATCTTATTGGCACTCTCTGCCTCATCATAACATCATAATTCCTCAGCTAGGGGACCTCGATGGCAAGGAGGAGTTAGAAAGAAAACATAAGTGGGACAAAAACGTGTTTATTTTCCTAAAGTCTTTTTAACCATAATTATACAAGAAAATGTCAAAGTGCCTATATGAGGGGTTTTTTTGAGTTGGACTTTCTGAATTAATTGAAGAGTCTTCCAAAATCTTCAAGAGGTTCATTTTACTGTCCTTTAGTGCAATGAAATAGAGGAGCGAGGTGGTATTTTTCCACTCATAGGTTTTCCATTTTGTTGAAACAGGGAAGTTGATCATAACTGGTCAGCATCATACCTAAACTATGCAAGTGCAGTTTGTTTACATGAGGTACAAATGCAGCAATTTGACAGCACTAAACTATTGATGGCCATTAAACTTCAAGGTAAATGAATTAGGAACTCCTGACAGAGACACAAAACTATACACAAAGCTCTGGCTGGCAAGAATGTGTGTGTGCTAGTAGGGTAGTCACCACATTGTGGATAAAAAGCTTTGCATGACTTTCTGCTGCAGCCAAAGCTTTTATGTACAGAAACTGCTGTGACGTGATCCGTAACACAGAAAAGGAGCAGTGAACAAAAATTGTGACTTTTTCTTTCCAGGTTCAGATCTAAATGTGAATGGAATGGTGCTCTCACATCTCTTGCAGTCTCAAGCTCTGTCAATTTTTTTTTCCCATGTTAATGAGTCATATGAATGGATTTCACAGATTTAGCATTGTGTGCTTTATTTAGAGTGTGGCCTGTTTCTGTGTACCAGAGACTTACATGAAGCTCTGTGGTCCAACACAAACTTTTTAATCTTTGGTCTTCAGGTCCCAAATTATTCCACTTATATCAGAGAGCCTTTTGCTACCATAACAATAGGAAAGTGTTTCAAAGGGGGATAAAGTATATGCTAATACTTCATGCATAGAAGTGTGGAACGTCTGGAAACTTTATGTTTGGAAGTACAGGAAAAAAAATATGCCCAACTCAGTGTTTCACAGTAACCAGAGATGTAAACCTCGGTAGAAGAAGCGACAGCACAGTTTTGTGCTACCTAACTCTCTTTGAAACTGTTTTAATTTAACGAATGAGGTTCTAACTGTTTGCTTTCTTATCTAATGTAAAAAGGACACTCTGAAGATTAATACTGAGTTTTCTGACTCACGTTAACTTTAAAGAAGAATTTTTAATTTGCGACGAAAAACAAAACTCTTATTTTCGAGGTCCGTTTGGTGGCAGGACTCTGGATTTCTTGTCCCCTAGCTACTCAAATCCTACTCTTTTCGCGACAAGACATCAACGGGCGAAAAACAGCCACTCCCACGGCCTCACAGATGTAGAAAAAAGACGATTTCGTGGCAGATAAAATAGAAAATACCCACTCTATTTCACCCGAAGAAACACAAGACGCAGCGCGGGGTGCCGGGCGACGGCGGGGCGGGGCGGGGCGGGGCGGGGCGGACGGAGCCAATCAGGGCCCGCCGCGCTGCTATAAAAGGAGGCGCGNGATGTGGAGAAGAACAACAGCCGAATCAAGTTGGCGCTAAAAAGTCTCGTCAGCAAGGGCACCTTGGTGCAGACCAAAGGTATCGGTGCGTCTGGGTCTTTCCGCCTCAGCAAGAAACCTGGAGAAGCAAAAGAAAAGGCTTCCAAGAAGAAAAAAAGTACAGCAACCAAGCCCAAGAAGCCGGCCGCCAGGAAGCCCGCCAGCGCTGCCAAGAAGACGGTGGCAGCAAAGAAGAGCCCCAAGAAAGCTAAGCCTGCAACCAAGAAAGCAGCCAAGAGTCCCAAGAAGGTGACAAAAGCTGTCAAGCCTAAGAAAGCAGTGGCAGCAGCGAAGAGCCCGGCTAAGGCGAAGGCGGTGAAGCCCAAGGCACTCAAGCCCAAGGCAGCCAAGCCGAAAGCAGCCAAGGCAAAGAAGGCAGCGCCTAAGAAGAAGTAAGCCCCACGTGGAAATAAGTCTTGCTTCGCATTTAAACCCAACGGCTCTTTTAAGAGCCACCCACACTTTCTTAAGCGGGCTGAAATGCTGTGGCTGCCGCCGTTTCGGGGAGGGTTAAGCGAGGAGGTGTGGGGAGAACGGCAGTCTGCTGATGAATCTGCTGTTCGAGTTCGGGAACAGCTCGAGGGGCGCTTAAGATTGGTAGGGGGAGGATAATAGCGCCCGGGTGGCTTTCAAAGTGCCCATGAGGCGCAGGGATTGGTTGCAGAAGGGCTGAGCTGCTTCTGGGAGCGCTGTCAGCCCCGCCCCAGAGTGAAGTAAGAAAGCTGGTGATTCATGTGCACGGAGCTGCGTCTGGCACTGACTGTTAAAAAGTCTGATACAAGTATTTCTAAGCCTCTCAGGGACTTATGCCACTTTAATGAAATTCAAGCTCTTTTTCTGAATTTGTAGGTGGCTCTTAAAAGAGCCTTTGGGTTTCTCTCGGTAAAACTTCCCGGTTTTCGTTCTTCGGCGCTCACTTGGCTTTAGCCTTGTGGCTGTCGGTCTTCTTGGGCAGCAGCACGGCCTGGATGTTGGGCAGCACGCCGCCCTGCGCGATCGTCACCTTGCCCAGCAGCTTGTTGAGCTCCTCGTCGTTGCGGATGGCGAGCTGCAGGTGGCGGGGGATGATGCGCGTCTTCTTGTTGTCGCGGGCCGCGTTGCCCGCCAGCTCCAGGATCTCGGCCGTCAGGTACTCCAGCACGGCCGCCAGGTACACCGGGGCGCCGGCGCCCACGCGCTCCGCGTAGTTGCCCTTGCGCAGCAGGCGGTGCACGCGGCCCACGGGGAACTGCAGCCCGGCCCGCGACGAGCGCGACTTGGCCTTGGCGCGCGCCTTCCCGCCCTGCTTCCCGCGCCCGGACATCGCAGCTACTACACAATCTAAAGGAAAAACTGTACGGAATGACACTAACTTCTGAGTTCGGCCTTATATGCCTTCTCAGCGGAAGGAACGACTTTCGATTGGCTGAGACTGGCATGTGCCTGAAACAGCCAATAGGTACGCGGATCCAAATTTGACCAATGGCGATGAAGGCCGTAGAGCCATCGCTGCAAAAACTTGCCTCAGCCAATAATATCTTACGCTACGGGCAATCCTAATTTGCATAACCGCCCTATAAATGCGGGCGCTCAGGCGAGCGGTTTGTTCACGGTTTTCCAGATCGTTATTGCAGTTGTGGTGAGAGAGTGGCTATCATGCCCGAGCCGGCCAAGTCCGCGCCCGCGCCCAAGAAGGGCTCCAAGAAGGCGGTGACCAAGACGCAGAAGAAGGGCGACAAGAAGCGCAAGAAGAGCCGCAAGGAGAGCTACTCGATCTACGTGTACAAGGTGCTGAAGCAGGTGCACCCCGACACGGGCATCTCGTCCAAGGCCATGGGCATCATGAACTCGTTCGTCAACGACATCTTCGAGCGCATCGCCGGCGAGGCGTCGCGCCTGGCGCACTACAACAAGCGCTCCACCATCACGTCGCGGGAGATCCAGACGGCCGTGCGGCTGCTGCTGCCCGGCGAGCTGGCCAAGCACGCCGTGTCCGAGGGCACCAAGGCTGTCACCAAGTACACCAGCTCCAAGTAGGCGGCTTCTGCGTACTTCGTCCTAGATTTTCGACCCAAAGGCTCTTTTAAGAGCCACCCACCTTTTCAGTAAAAGAGCTGATACTGTGGCGCGTAGTTACTTGTCTTGCTTTATTTTATTTTTTCGGGGAGTGGGGGGAGGCATGCGACCGAAATACGCGGTTATGGTGTAAAAGTATCGGAAATTGAAGAGAAAGCTGGATTTGCACCGTTTGCGATAAACGGTATTGTCCTCCATCTGGTTCAACGGACCCGAGGAAGTTCATAATGCTCTTGAAAAGCCCTGGGAGCCCACTCTGTGTATGTGCAGTATGAGGGCGGCGAGTTAGACAACAAATAAATGCTATTGGTTGTATCAAAACAGTCGAAGCAACTGTGTTTCTGACTGCTGATACATGGTGTTTTCCGGTTGAAATACGTTAACAGAAGACGGTGTGAAAAGGGAGCACTGTCAGCACAGGTGCTTTCCGACCACCCTGTACTCTTGTTTCTTGTTCTTTTTTTTGGAGGAAAAGGCCACCAGACAGATGCCCACAGCCCTGCTTCGCACTACGCCTTCTGGGGGGCGACTGAAGGAAGCAAAGCAGAACGCGTTCTCGCCCCCGACTTGCGCAGTCCCCGCACAGGTAGCGCCAAGCACAGGCACCCAGGCGTCACTTTTCCCCGGCTTTCGTCCGCCTCTCTCCCCACCGCCGTTTCCCCGGGCCCCGTAAACTCCGCCGCCGAGCAGCGGACGGGGCTGGAGGCGGGTGGGCAGAGCCAGGGCCGCGCCGCCGCCGCGCTCGGTCGGACCGGAGTGAGGACTGCACGGAGCCTCCCCGCGGGCGGGCCCAGCCGCGGCACGCGCCTCCCGACATGGCGCTGATTGGTGCCGCTCGCGGCTCGCAGCCCGCGCGAGCTCTGTACCGGGGCGCGCTCCCCGCAAGACACGCGGCGCTTCCAGCGAGCGGGGGCGGCAACCGGGAAAGCTTGGCTGGGCCAGGGAAGGCGGCTGCCGCCTGCGCCTTCGGCCTTTCTGCCGCGGCCCTCAACCGAACGCGGCTACTGAACGGGAAGAAACCGTGAGCCCTCGGGTAGGGAGGCGGCTGCCGGCGGCAGCTTTAGCCGGCGGTCCCGAGGCCGGGGTGGGACGGGAGCGGAGCGAGTTTGGAAAAAAGAGTGCGAGCCCGAGGCTTGGGCAGCGAGACCGTAGTATACCGCTCGCCTGCGGTGCTGCCACCCCTTATGTGCCTTGAAAGCCGCTGTTGGAAGGGGAAGGGGCGGGGCGAGGCCACGGCGCGTTTCCCGCCCCGGAGGCGGGGCCTTTTCCAGGGCTCGCGCCGGGAGTCCAATGGCAGCCGGCCGGTCTCGCGCGGGCGGCCAATCGGCGCGGGCGCCGGGGCTATAAATAGCGGCGCCGCGGAGCTGCTGCCGCAGTGTGGGTTGTGGTAGAAGAGCGTTGTTGTGTGTTGGTGCTGGGCGATGGCGCGCACGAAGCAGACGGCGCGTAAGTCGACGGGCGGGAAGGCGCCCCGCAAGCAGCTGGCCACCAAGGCGGCCCGCAAGAGCGCGCCGGCCACGGGCGGCGTCAAGAAGCCGCACCGCTACCGGCCCGGCACGGTGGCGCTGCGCGAGATCCGGCGCTACCAGAAGTCCACGGAGCTGCTGATCCGCAAGCTGCCCTTCCAGCGCCTGGTGCGCGAGATCGCGCAGGACTTCAAGACCGACCTGCGCTTCCAGAGCTCGGCCGTCATGGCGCTGCAGGAGGCCAGCGAGGCCTACCTGGTGGGGCTCTTCGAGGACACCAACCTGTGCGCCATCCACGCCAAGCGCGTCACCATCATGCCCAAGGACATCCAGCTGGCCCGCCGCATCCGCGGCGAGCGCGCCTGAGTCTCCTGCTTTAGCTTTTCCGGGCAAGGCACGCAGAGAACCCACGTAGACTCAAAGGCTCTTTTAAGAGCCACTACATTCACAATAAAAGGAGCTGTGGCGCTTCCTCGAGCACAATTTCGTGAGGCGTGGGGGATGAGGGAGATAGTTTAGGACCTGTAGAGCGCGTTATTTAAGACAGTTCTAGTAATACAACCTATATCCAGTGAGGGCTGCTAGAACCTATCCATAAATATGTCTTGGGCCCTGGGACAACCCCAAACACAATCTATAGAGTATTGGGGAGAGTTGTAATACATTTGAGCAGCGCTACAGTGCTACATCAGCGTGCATGTAGAGACTACAAAACACCCCATGCGTCCAGTTAAGTTTATTCTAAGGGCTGTTACAAGAGCTCACAGTTTCTCTACGTACTAACGTCTCTGCCCTCTCCTCCCCCATTCAACAAAATCGTAGTCGTTCCACAACAGCATCACAGCTCTTTTAACTGCGCATGTAGTGGCTCTTAAAAGAGCCTTTTTGGATCTACGTGGATTGTCTCCGTGCCTGACCGAGAAGAACTGCGGCAAGAGACTCAAGCGCGCTCGCCGCGGATGCGGCGGGCCAGCTGGATGTCCTTGGGCATGATAGTGACGCGCTTGGCGTGGATGGCGCACAGGTTGGTGTCCTCGAAGAGCCCCACCAGGTAGGCCTCGCTGGCCTCCTGCAGCGCCATGACGGCCGAGCTCTGGAAGCGCAGGTCGGTCTTGAAGTCCTGCGCGATCTCGCGCACCAGGCGCTGGAAGGGCAGCTTGCGGATCAGCAGCTCCGTGGACTTCTGGTAGCGCCGGATCTCGCGCAGCGCCACCGTGCCTGGCCGGTAGCGGTGCGGCTTCTTGACGCCGCCCGTGGCCGGCGCGCTCTTGCGGGCCGCCTTGGTGGCCAGCTGCTTGCGGGGCGCCTTCCCGCCCGTCGACTTACGCGCCGTCTGCTTCGT
>VZTF01005785.1:0-14236 GCA_013397755.1 Cnemophilus loriae | reverse complement strand
CCGCCTCCAGCCCCGTCCGCTGCTCGGCGGCGGAGTTTACGGGGCCCGGGGAAACGGCGGTGGGGAGAGGCGGACGAAAGCCGGGGAAAAGTGATTCTGGGGAGCCTGTGCTTGGCGCTACCTGTGCGGGGACTGCGCAAGTCGGGGGCGAGAACGCATACTGAAGGAAGGGAAGGAGGGAGGGCATCCATCTCGGAGCCTTTTCCTCAGAAAGAAAAGAGCTGAAAAATAAGAGCACAGGATCGTCTGGAACCACCTGTGCTTTGAATGCCTCCGATTCACACAGTCTTCCGTTCGCGTAGCTCAGCAGGGAAACACCATGTACTAGCAACCAGGAACATTTGTTTCGGTTGTTTTGAGACCACCGACAGCATTCATTTGTCTAACCCGCCGCCCCCACTCTGTACATACACCAAAAGCGGGCTCCACGGTCTTTTAAGCGAATTGTGAACGTTCCCTGCTTCATTGGAGCAGGTGTAGAACACATCCTTTTACCGCAAACAATGCACGTCTCGCTTTCCTTACAATTTACAATGCTTTCACACCGTAACCGCTCTTTTCCAGAAAAAAAAAAAAACCGAACGGGACAGCCAAGTACAAATCACCATAGCATCAGCTCTCTTATTGAAAAGCTGGTCCAGGGGGTCTGGCACAGGGCGCAGAAGCAGCCTACTTAGATCAGGTGCATTTGGTGAGAGCCTTGCTATCGTAGGAGGCGGGTGTTGTTCTCCACTGCCAGCTATATGCTCCGTTCGGGTGCGGGGCGGTTTACGAGATGGGGTTGTGCAGCAATGTGAGCTCTCGTGGGCTGTAGAGAGATGTAGCTGTCTTCGCCCTAGATCCATATGAGCAGATATTTGTGTTTCTTGGGTATTAAACTGCAGCATTTTTCGCGTGGCACGGAAAGGCGGGGATACCGCGGGCGCAGAGTGAGGCGATGTGTGTCCATCGGCGCGGAGGAATGCGTGTGTGTGGGGGAAGAGCAAAGCGATGTGTTTGCCGTTTGAAGCCCAGAGCGCTGCGTGTGTCATCGGGAGAGGAGAGATGTGTGCCCCTTAGGGCGCTGACTGAGGTGGTAGCCGGTACAGAGCGATGTGTGCGTCCATCGGCGGGGGGCGATGCGTGTGTGGGGAAGCAGCAGAGTGCTGTGTCCGTTCTTCGGGGATCAGAATGATCTCCCTCCGTCGCGGAGGAGGGAAAGGATGCGTGCGCTCGCAGGCGCTGAACAGTGTTTGTCAGCCGGAGCAGAACGATCTGTATGTTTGCTGGGCTCAGCGGGTACCGTGTGCCGTAGGGAGCAGAGCGATGTACGTGTCGGGAGGTGCGGAGGGCTCTGTGTGTCGGGACGCAAGGCTAACGTGGATTGAGGGCGCTGAGCCATGTGTTCCCGGCAGCGGGTGGGGAGTGTGTGGGGACGACGACTCAGGGAGTCTCAGAGATACGGGACTGTGGTGCGCTGCGTGCACCATCGGGCTCAGAGTGATTTGTTTGTAAAACAGTGCAGAGTGATGTGCTTTCCTTCGGGAACGAAGCGATATGTGCATAAATCGGCGGACAGCGGAGTGTGTGCGCGGGAGGAGCGGGACGGTGCCCGTGTCATCGGCCGGAGAGCGGTGCGTGTTTCGGGAGGCGCAGAGCGATGGCAGCGCCGTGCGCAGGGCGATGTGTGCACCGGCGGTGAGGAGCGACCTGTGAGTCGTGGGGGTGCACGATGATGCTGGCGCCAGGGAGTGTAAATCTAATTTGTTTTTCGGGGTGCACTGTCTTTTTCGGGATCGTAAAGCTATGTGTATGTCAGAGACACACTGTGTGCGTGTTTGCATATCGTTTAGTGGTAAGCATATTATGGAACGTTTAGAAAGTGAAGGATGTGTACGCTGAACAAAGCGGAGTACCGAAACAGCAACGGGCTGTGGAGAGGAGAGGTCACCGTAATATGTACCCCGTGCGGGGACTTCCGAGCACTTGGAGGGAGACATCAGGTCTCCCTTCTCCCGTCTCCTGACGTGGGAGTGAAGGTGCCGTGCAATTCACTAGATCATAATTCACCAGATTCATTCCATGTTTCTTCGGTCTAGCTTGCACGAGCCGCGACAGCGCAGCGAGGGTTGAAAACCTTCTGCATTTCTGTGTTCCCGTTTGCCGAGCACGGCGCTGCCCGCTCTGCCCTCCTTGCCCGAGCTCGGGCAAGGTCGGACCCACCCCCTCTCAGCCCAGGGAAGACGAGCTGGTCACGAAGGTGCCCACTGCGATTGGGAGCTCGGCGACAGCGCTCTGCCTAAAGCCGCGGCTCGTTCCGTTCCGGCCCCGGCGCCGCATCCCGCCGCGCTCTGCCCGCGGCCGCGCTCCCAGCTTCTCTCCGCGCCCGGCTTTGCGGCTGAGATGTTAATGACACACACATCCCCGGGACGAATTTGTATCTATCTCATCTGGCTATTCCTTTCTAGAAACATTGGTTTTAAGGGAGTTAATTACTTTCTGTTTCTTGTATCTCTGCAGGAAGCCCTAGAACTGTCATACTTACGGCCCCCAAATTAACCCTTAACGGGCTCCCGAGGCCTGTGCAGAAACAGACGAGTTGTACACAGCCCCAGTCATGTCCTGGAGCAGCGCCTTTCCCCAGCCGCTGCACCCTGGTTACCCGTCCTGTCCAGGAGGGACTGCCGTGGGGCTGACAGCAAACCTGCTTCTGCTTTTCCTTTTGGTACTAAATCTCTGTCTTGTCTGGGTGTTGAGTGAAAAGCGATTCCACGTGAAAGTTTTCTAAGTGTGGGAACTGCTGAAATAAATGCCGTGTCCTATCTTGTATGGAAGCATTGGACTCCTCCTCAGATCCTCCCCGTGCCTCCATTTGTCGCTGCCGAGATCTGTGGCGGAGCACATATATACTGGAAATAGCCACAAACAGAGAAATCATTTAGGAGAATCTAAACGATTCAACTGTCAGGCTCGGAGCCGAAACACAGCAGGACCCCGACTGTCAGCCTGCTTGCTCATCACCTGCCTTCACCGTCTACATTTCCCCACGCTGGTCCGGCACACTCCATCTCCTCTCCGCGGCGGCTGGAGCTGCAGCTTCGGGCCCCGTGCACTCACACGGCCGTCGGAGGGACGTCTGGCCGGAGCGGGAGAGAATCTCCGGCACAGACCACAGTGAAGGGACGGCACGGAGGTCTTCGTGTCCCTCCGCTCCTTATGGCACTGCGGAGTCTGCTTATTCAGCTCCGGGGCATCCAGGCGCTGTTACTTTCAGCAGTCTAAACCCTCCTCCCAGCCTTCACAACTGGCAGACTGTCACTTAGGAGCACATTCCACCCCATCCCCTCCTGTCAGTAGCACACCCGTGCACAGATTTAGCAGTGAAGCCACGCTTCGCCTAATCAACACATCAGTTATCACTAATTGATCCTCTGTATCTTCCCCAGCTTTTCAAGAACAGTTTCATACAGTCTCTTAAGGTGAAAATATCTTGGCACGGGATGGGGATAAAGTTCCTCTTGTCAGTGATGGTATGAAGTGCTTTCTCTTCTCAAAATTATGGCAACCATCACCAACATAAACAAGTATTTTACCAACCGGTTTAACACTTTTGCTTGCATATGATCTAGAAAAGTCTCATGGTCCCACGATTTTTATTTTTAAATGGGATGAAGAGAATCTAAATTGAAACACTCTTCTTGAAGGATTTTTGCAGACATGTCATCTCTCTGCCACTGATTGCCTGTTAAAGTCTGCTCTCCGATAGGCACTTGTGGATATGGTATTTTTGGATACAGCAAAGGGGAAAAAGCTAAGTGCCATGGAAAAAGATGGTAAGTAACAGCTGGGAACAGCACCAGAAGGCACGGTTGAAAACAAAAAACCGAAAACCACCAGCAACAAAAAAACCCTCAACACACAAATACCCCCAAACAACAAAAAACCCTACAAACAAACAAACAAACAAACAACCCCCCAAAAAACAACCCACAACCAAACAAACAAAACCCCACCACCATAACAATAAAAAACCACACACTAAAAAACCAATCCCAAATTGACCCAGGCAGTATAAATGAGTTTTTCTTTGGGAGTTGCTTATCAAACTGCTTCTATAAGACACAAAACTGTAAGAGCCCCCAAAGTTAGTTTGATGTCTTTCTAGACAAAAATTCTATGAAGAGCTGTAAACAAGTAAGCTGAACACACTGCTCAGGTTGGATGTACCAACATGATATCAAGGAAAAGGGAAAGGCAAAGAAAAAGAAAAACATTTGCACATTTAAGACAGTGATTTTAGCACACTTTTGTTCTTGTAAAACAGTGTCTTTCCAGCAGGAGCAGCCCACAGAGACATTTGACCAGTCTCTTCCACTCCTAACTTCTTCTGTGCTTTCAGATTTATGGAATAACTGGTTCCCTGAACACAGAATGACATTTGGGAGGGAAGTTGGTCCCCACTGCCGGTTCCACATGATGGAAAATCCGACCCTGCGCCGACAGTGCAGAGCAAAAATGCTTTATTCATCACAGTAACAATGTACAGGCAGATTTCATTGCAGTTCTGCTTGTACTTCTGCATCCAAGAGGAATCTGTTCCCATAAGGGAGACATACTTCTTGTTGGTTGGACATTCTTGCTCTTTTTTTGCTTTGCCAGACTTCAAGGTAACTTGTTTTTCAAGTTTTCTCAGGGTCTTTCACTTCACCTGCTGGTTTTAACACCTTGACTTTGGAATAGCATTCAGTCTCAGGTTTTACCTTCCATGCTGAGCCTGTGCATCTCTGACTCCACTGGCTCCGCTTTCCTGGCTGAGCCTCATGCCAGCCTCATCCCAGCAGATTTGCCTGGTGATCCAGGACAGTGTGGGTGCACCCAGTCACTGCCACGATCCCTGCCCCACTCCCCACGTGCAGGCGCTGCACAGCCGTGCCCTTGGTCACAGAACGGCCCTTCCTGCTCAGCTGTTCCCTTTCTCTTTCAGCTCAACCACCTTTGAGGGGCAGCCAACTCCTCCTGCTCCCCACAAACCTTGCTGAACTTATTTGTTCACCTAAGAATGTATTTAATGAAGATAAATTAGACTTAACATAAAGTCTTCTCCCCTTTCAAATAGCCATAACTTACACATCTATCTTCTTCAAGTCTATTAGTGATGATAGCAGAGATATTGAGACATTAAATAAAAATTCAGCTGCTTCCAAGCAGTTTCTGAGACAACAGCATGATCCCGCACAGCCCACTTTTTCTAGCTCAACATGCCATCACTTTCTCAGATATCTGATACTGGGAAAATATTGGGCTCCCCTTGAACTGCATAAAGATCACTAAGAGGGGACCTTATTAATGTATGTAGGTATCTGAAGGGAGGGTGTCAAGAGGATGGAGCCAGGCTGTTATCAGTGGTGCCAAGCAACAGGACAAGAGGCAGAAACTGATGGACAGGAAATTCCACTTGAATATGAGGAAGAACTTCTGTAAAGAAGTGCAATGACCACACACTGGAACAGATTGCCCAGAGAGGGTGTGGAGTCTCCCTCACTGGAGATATTCAAGAACCATCTGGAACTAATCCTGTGCAAAGTGCTCTGGGATTACCCTGCCTGGGCAGGCAGGTTGGACCAGATGACCCACTGTGGTCCCTTTCAACCTTTCCTGGTCTGCGGTTCTGTGACATATTGCTGACACCGTTCAACATTACATCTGCTTCTACAAATACTGGCTTCAAAGTATCATAGGTATCGGTAATAACGGCTATCAGCCTGTTCTGCCTGTTCACTTTTCTTCCTCTACTCCTTCTGTCATTCTTCCTATCCACCACATCCATCTGGAAGTGCCTGCTGTTTGTTATTCCCTGCAAGTTACTACCTATCCACAATTTCTCACCTCCACTAGCCCTCCCAGAGAATGGCTGTTTCTTCCCTACAGCAAGTGAGAAAAGCCCGTCATTACTGAACATGGAGTATCCACCTCTTCTCTGCTGTATCAAACGTCCAGATAATTGATTTATGGCACTAAAATGTGGTTTTGAGCTGTAGTAACTCAGACAAGGAATGTGCTGGACATCATTATGGTCAGCCTAGACAGAGAGGAGAAGCTTAGGATGGGTATTCCAAAGCACTAGAGAGGACAGGCTATTTCTTTGTCCAACTAAACAAGTAGTAAACCCTTTCACTACCTTGCTTCAAGTTATCTGGGTGAGATAGACAAAGGAGAGAGATAGTGGAAGAGGTGAAGGCATCATATCCTAAGGAGATAAAGACATCCTAGGGGGAGTGGTGAATCAAAGCTGAGCCGCACTGACCACCTGCCTTAAGTTTCTTTATGTCCAAGTGATAGTTGGCAACATCCAGTAGGAAAGCAGATCCTGGTGATTGCCCCACATTTTCCTCTGCAGTGATCCTACCAAAAGGTGGGGCAGCGAGTGTTTTCATGAGCCAGGTTAAGAGAAAGAATCACTGGAAATTAGATATGTCGTAGTTACGTCCTACTGATTTTGCTGATGTCATTCGGGGAATAAAATTTGTTTATTCTGTGAATACTGGGGCTGCATGCAGAGAAGCTTCCAGAACAATCTGCAAGGTCTGTAATGCTTGTTTTTTTTTATTGATGAAGGAGAAAAAGGAAACCGCAGTTAGGGATTGTAGTAAACAACCAAAGTGGCTCCTGGGAGCAAAAACCAACGATGACTTCCTGAAAAGCGAGGATCACAAGCTCCTTTTGAAATGCATAGATCTTCCCAACCTCAAAATATCTGGGAAGGACCCATGGATATCAGCTTTCCAGTGTCTCAGCTTTCTTCTCACTGCTCACCTACAATGCTCCGATGCTCATTTATTGTAACCTACAAGGAGTAAGAATAGCTCAGATGCCTTCCATATTTAAATTATTGCAGTTAATTGCCCTCTTCCCATCCTTGTAGCTTTGCTTTCCACCATCAATTGCAGGCCTTCCGAGCCAAGGCACCAGGCAGATAAGAAGTGACTCAGCCACTCAGTCTCTGCCTGTGCTGCTTGTGGTTTGTAGGAGACGGTAGAGGACAGTCCAGTTCTGCAAAAAGGTGTGCCACTTGTAAATTTTCACTTCACCTGGATAAATTGGACTCACACAGCTGCAGAAGCCAGGCAGAAGTCAAAACAAAAATTTTGTTCTCACTGTCTTGAAATACAAATGAAACCTCAGCCATGTGTTGCAGTCACCTTTGCTGGGAATGTTTGTGGAGTGGATGGCCTAGGAAAGAGAGGGCTGCCTCCTTCCCTCAGTGGGAAAGAGCTGCTCTTTCCTAAAGTACAGGGCAAGGAACAGCAGTCCAGACAAGTCCCAGGTAACACCCATGAAGTGTGCAGCAGCAAAGGAAATGTCACATTCACATGACTTCTGATTAAACCACTAATATACACATATAAATTAATCCAGTACAGCAGCATTTTCGTATATATAATATTTATATCACATTGAGATATTAAATATTAAAAAGAAGCATAGTAATTTGACTGATTGATCTGAACTGATTATTGAAATTATCCTTTAACTAAGCTCAGAAGTTATCAAAAACTTTGCGGTCTGGAATGACCAAGGAACTATTTCTCTCTTGCTTTGAATCAAAACAAAACTGTTTAAAAAATCTGAGTATTTTTGTAAGAAGTTAATTTAAAAAACAAACAAACAAGCTGTATCTGTGGGTCCCCTTGTAATACCTAAATTTCCTGCTTAATGCCTACCATAACTCTGCTCATGGATTTTTTATTTTAAGAGATTGCTGTTCTATCTGGGGCCTTTAAATCTCTAAGAATACAAAAATCTTTTATCATGGGGAAGAGTCTTTTACTGTAAGCTGAACAGTATGTAATTATAAATTTTTCCCTATTGAGACAAGAAGTTTTCTTACTCATGTAACAATGCGTTATGGTTTAGAATATCAAGATAAGTCAGTTTTAAAATAAAATCCATCATGCATGATGTCTTTCAAATCACACAAAGACTGCAATTACATCGAGGGCAGATTTGAGTTACCATGAGTAACTCTGTCACTTTAGTTATGTTTTTTTTTTTGTACCAGGAGCACCCACAAGTCAGAATGAATTTATCTGCACAACATATATGAAGTATGACTGCTCAGTAGCACAAGCATCAGGAAGGGCTTGAGAAAATATTGAAGTCACTGTGCAGACTTAGGCAGCCCCATGAAAAAAACATGTTAATGGGGCTTTGCAGCTACAGGCTTCATGCACGACTTGATCACCCTGCTTGAAGTATGCATATGTAGGCTGCAATCCTGCCTCCTCAGCTGCACCTGTGAGATGGATGTCTCCATATATCACAAAACCGAAGTGCTGAAACTGATGGCTATAAACTGTTCAGAAGGGTCAGGAAAGAAGGGTGGAGGCAGGTTGTCCTCTCTGTAAGAGAAAAGGGGATTGATTGCACAGAACTGTCTCAGAAAAACAGTGATGAACAGCTGAGAGCTTCTGGGTAAAAAATTAGAGGCCAAACCAGAAAAAGAAACCTCATGGTCAGTACTTTCCATGGGCCACCCAGTCAAAAGAAGGAGGAAGTGGATGAAGCTTCTTTCTTCAGCTACAGGTGCCATCATATTCACAGGCTCCTGTTGGGGCACACTGATCAACCTGACATCTGTTGGAAAAGTGGCACAGAGAGCTGTGAGTTATCCAGGAGTCTCCTAGAGCATGTCGAGGATAAATTTTTAATCCAGGTGAAAGAAAGTCCATCCAGAGCAGAAGCAGTACTCGACCTGTCCTTGCCAAAAAAATTAACTGATTGAAGAGCTCAAGAATAGTGGTAACCTGGGCTGCTGCCTGAGCCCAGACTTATCACAAATTTGAGGGATATGGGCCAGGCAAACCATAAAGACAAGACCCTTAATTTATTAAACATTCAGTTGCTTAAGAAAATAGGGGATGGAAACCCCTAGGAAACTGCCCTTGGGAATAAAGGAGCAGGACAGGCCTGAAAGGTATTTAAGGACATTTGTCTTATAGAGCAGGTGCACTTGATTCCCACATGTAAGAATGCAGGCCAGGAAGGTAGAAGATCAATATGGCTGAGTAAGGACCTTCTGGTCGAACTGATGTGCAAGTGGAAGCAGGGAAAGGGCAGTGGAGGCAGTGGAAGCAGGGACACATATCGTGGGAAGGATGTAGAATGCTGCCCAGGTGTGTAGGGATGGAATCAGAAAAGCTAAAGTACGTCTGGTACTGAATGTGGCAAGGGACGTGAAGAATAATGACGGCTTCTGTAGGGACACAGATCAGAAAAGGTGGACTAAATAAAATGTGCCCTCCAATAAAAAAGACAGGAGGTTTAGTGATTACTGGCATAGAGAAGACTGAGTTACCCAACAATTTTTTTGGTTCAGTTTTCACTGGCAGTCTCTCTTTCCCATCTCCTAAGCCTATGAAACTCAAGGCCTAGACTAGGGGAACAAAGTCCCTCCTACTGTGAGAAAAGATCAGGTTCAAGACCATCTGAGGAACCTGACTATACACAAATCCATGGCACCTAAGGGGATTCATCCCAGGATTCTCAGGGAATTAGCCGATATAGTTGCAATACAGATATTGTTTAATATTTTCATCAATAACGTAGTGGTATCAAGTGCACCTTCAGCAAGTTTGCGGGTGACACCACGCTCAGTGGTGCCATTGATTCACTGGAGGGAAGGGATACCACGCAGAGGGACCTTGACAGGCTTGAGGAGTGGCCCCATGTGAATCGCACGAAGTCCAACAAGGTCGAATGCATGGCCCTGCACTCAGGCCAGGGCCATTCCAAATATCAGTACAGACTGCAGGATTAACTGATTGCAAGCAGCCCTGCGTAGAAAGGCTTGGAGATACGGGTGGATGAAAATTTGGACATGAGGCAGCAATGCGCATTTGCAGCTCAGAAAGTCAATTTTATCCTTGGTTGCGTCAAAAAAAGCACGGCTAGCAGGTTGAGGGAGGTGATTCTCTTCATTCACTCCACTCTAATGAGACCTCACCTGGAGTATTGCATCTACCTCTGGAGTCCCCAGTAGAAAAAAGACTTGGAGGAGGTCCAGAGGAGGGCCATAAAAATGATCAGAGAGCTAGAACTCCTCCCATGAAGAAAGGCTGGGAGAGCAGTGGTTGTTTGGGCTGGAGAACACAAGGCTCTGGGCAGACCTCAGTGTGGCCTTTTGATATATGAAGAGCACTTATAAGAAAGACAGAGAAAGACTTTTCACTGGGGCCTGTAGTAACAGGGCAAGGGGCAAAGCTTTAAAAGTGAAAGAAGTTAGATTTAGATAGGTTCCAAGGAAGAAATATTTCGTTATAAAGGTGATGGGACACACTGGAACAAGTTGCCAAGAGAAGTCGTTGATGCCTTCAGTGGAAGATTTCAAAGCCAGGTGGGATAAGTCTTTGAGCAACCTGGTCTACTGAAAGATGTCTTTGCCCATGACAACAAAGTTGGTCTAGATAATCTTTGAAAGACCCTTCCAACACAAATAATGCTATGATTCCATTGTGCACCAAGTCACATGGGCTCATAGGAAGGACCTTTCTGAAATCGTTTATCCATGCCCGAATATGAGAAAAGGGAGTCCTTGAATTCCTGACTGAACTTTGGAAAAATTTCATAGAATCATAACATCATAAAATATGCTGAGTTGGATGGGACCCTTCAGCACCATCAAGTCCGACTTCTGGCCCTGTGCAGGATACCCCAAGAGTCACACCATATGCCTGAGAGCATTGTCCAAATGCTTCTTGAGCTCTGTCAGGCTTGGTGTTGTGACCACTGCCCTGGGGAGCCTGTTCCAGTGCCCAAACACCCTTTGGGTGAAAAACCTTTTGCTGACATCCAA
This sequence comes from Cnemophilus loriae, assembly GCA_013397755.1. NCBI lineage: Eukaryota > Metazoa > Chordata > Aves > Passeriformes > Corvidae > Cnemophilus > Cnemophilus loriae. The sequence continues at coordinate 3,405 of VZTF01005785.1, read as the reverse complement.
CCTAAAACTCCCCTGATCAGCTTCATGGCATTTCCTTGAGTCCTGTTGCTGGTAGTGAGAGTGAAGAGATCAGTGCCTGCCTCTCCTCTTCCCTTCATGAAGAAGCTGCAGACTGTGATGAGGTCTCCTCTCGGTCTCCTCCAGGCTGAACAGACCAAGTGACCTCAGCCGCTGCTCATACAGCTTCCCCTCCAGACCCTTCACCATCTTTGTGGCCCTTCTTCAGATGCTCTCTAATCACTTAATGCCTTTTCTACGTTGTGGCACCAAAACTGCCTCCAGGACTCGAGGTGAGGCCACACCAATGCAGAGCAGAGGGAACAATCCCCTCCCTTGCCTGGCTGGTGATGCTGTGCCCGATGCCCTCCAGGACAGGGCCGGCCCTCCTGGCTGCCAGGGCACGGCTGCCTCACGTTCAACTTGCCATCAAACAGGACCCCCAGGTCCCTTTCCCCAGAACTGCTTTCCACCATCACATTCCTCAGTCTGTACACACAACCAGGATTGCCCTGTCTCAGGTGCAGATCCCAGTACTTGTTAAACTTCATATGGTCCATGACTGACCATCTCTCTGATTTGTCGAGGTCTCTCTGCAGGGCCCCTCTGCACTCGAGGGAGTTGACAACTCTTCCCAGTTTAGTGTCATTGACAAACTTAATATTCCTTCGAGCCCTGCATTCGAGTTGTTAATGAAGATGCTGAAGAGAATTGGGTGAGGATGGAGCCCTGCAGAACCCCACTAGTGACAGGTTGCCAGATCGACGTTACCCCAGTCACTCTAACTCTTTGTGCCTGATGCATGAGAACCAGTCTGGCCGACATATCAGGCTCCTGGTTCCCTGCAGAAGGGAGTCTCTGATTACAATTACCCTTCCTTTCCTCTACACAGAGAAGGTCTTGATGCAGGTTACGGATGGTGTGGGTTTAGGAGGCCCCTCCATCCCAGAAGGGCTCACCTCATCAGCTCTCTGACCTTCTACTTCCAGGGCCTCATACCTGTTGTAGAAGGTGCCAGCCCTACTTGTTATGTTTTCGGAAGGAGGAGGAAGCTTCCTCCTGGTCCATCACTTCCAAATATCTCTGTCCACTGTATGTAATAAGTGTTCTCTTGCCAGAAGGATCAAGGAAATCACTACCTGTGCTCCTGATCTTTCAACCAATCTTCCCCAGGCCAACTGGTATTTAATAAATGGTCTTTTACCTTGACAACTTTTTTTAAGGGAAAAATAGAAGATGGGAATAGTTTTGTTTTAACTGAGTACATCATAATGTTTGAAACAATGAATTTTTTTAAAGTAAGTTCACCCACTAAATTGAAGGAATTAAAATTATTTCTCTTTCCCTCCTCCATCTGATAAGCTTTGCAAGATCTCTTTCCACTTCCTGTCTTTTCTTAGCCTAAAACTAACTGTCTATGGTTGTGAAAAACAAAATTTAAGAAGTCCAGATATGTGGCCAAAATTTTGGAGGATCAGGAAAAGGAGCTTTTAGGAAAGCACACAGAATGCTCCAGGAATGTGCTGCTACATCAGGTGTTTGGAAGAAGGACAGAGGCCTAGCCTAAATCCAGGAAAAGGCATTTGCAAAGGTTGATAAGAATTTAAAGGTAAAGGTATTAGTGACTCTGAGTGATTAGAAGGGATTACGACACAGAATTTGAAGGAAATATGTATGCTACAGAATTATCACCCAGAAATTTCTCCCCAGTGGTGTGTATCCCTCTCAGGAGATTCACTTCTGTGACAATGTAGTTCACAATCCAAATTTCACAGCAAATTCAGCAGCTGAAGCTACCATGAAATATAGCATCGAGACAAAACCAAATCCACATCATCTTCTGTTTTTATCCTCTTTCACATGGTGTTATTCTGCTGGTTGTCTTCTGTAGAAAAAAGCCTCTCTGAGATGCCACCACATCTCTTCACGGTCTTTAAGTACACCCCAGTCACGATACTCTAGTACCACTGACAAGTTCATAAAACTGACCCCACCGTAATCAAAACTTCACAAGACAGTGTGTAATATTTTATTTTCAAAAGATAAAGTGAAAGAAGCCAAATAACTGCATTTACAATCATATGAGTCAATCACCTGGGTCTCCTGTTCTTTCCCCACAGTGTACTCCAAATATTCAAACACGACTATGCAGTTGCTATCTAACTCATCACAAGAAAAAATCATTTTTATGTATATTCAATTTTTCCTACGTCACAATAGTCATGCATTAGAAAAAGCCATGCCCTTGCTCCTCTCAGCAGTTCTGAGGAGAAAATTGTTTGATTAAGTCACTTGAATTATATTTCTTATATTATAATTTATTATATTTTATTTTATTAAAGAAATGCCTGCAGCTTTGCATCTGTTCTTCGTAATGAAAACATGTACACTGTATTTTGATTTTATTTTGTTTTTCCTTTTGTAAAATTGCTGATTGTGGCTGACAAAATTCCTGAATTATAATGTAAAAGTAAGCACAAAAACAAAGACTGCCTTAAAATAAGAACATACAAATGAAAGGCTTTACCTACTGTGCATCAAGAAAAGGAGTATTTTAGAGAAAAAATTGGATTATAGTTCATTAAAATATTAATACAAGGAAGCAGAAAACCTAAGGGGACAGAGAAGCAACTTCTATATGTTATTATGGGATTTTAAAGATAGCTGATGATTTAAGAGAGCTGCTTTTCAGGTTAATGTTCTTGGTGAAAAACGTCTTTCTTTTATTTTTTATCAACTCCGACTAGAGCTAAATAGGGCACTATGTCCAAAGGTTTCATTATTTTGAAGAAATGAAGACGTGTTACGGAAAACAACTCATAACCCAGATACAGAGCCGAGGGACTGCCTTGTGTTACTTGTGTCCTTTCAAAGCCAATTTACGCTAAGATACGGTCTCGAGATTACCCCATTTTGCAGCACCCCCATAAAAAACCCTCTCAGAAACATTTATCCGGTGCCACTGAGACAGTGGTGTCAGAAGCAAAGTTTTAATTCGAAAGGAGAAATAAAAATCTCACGGTCCAGCTCTGCGTGCAATCCCCAAACACGGGGATTACGGACTTGCCTGAAACTCATTTCAAGTCTCGGTTGAAAGAAACGCTGCAAGACAGAAATATTCTCTGTCCTCAGCAAGAACGCTAAGAAACGGGGTGCCGCGGTCCAGCTTTTTTTAAGAAAAAAACACTTTTTTGAGAGGGAAGAAACACAAGGCGGGCGGCAGGGAGCCGGGCAGGGGGCGGGGCGGGCTCTGCAAAGCACCAATCAGCGCCCGCCGCGCTGCTATAAAAGGAGGCGCCGCCAGTGCTGCCGCAGCCGCGTTCGCGGAGTAGCGAAATGTCCGAGAGTGCGCCCGCTCCCGCTGCTGAGGCAGCGCCCGCCGCCCCGGCCCCCGGCGCCAAGGCCGCC
>VZTF01005783.1:519290-669004 GCA_013397755.1 Cnemophilus loriae | reverse complement strand
TTTTTGTCTTAAATATACCAAATATTTGATAATTGATTTGTTCCCTGAGTCTCATAAAAGAAGAAAATAAAAGTTCTCCTTGTATATGTTTCTAGATTCACAGTTTCCATTAATTCTCTGCTGACACCCAGCATTGTCTCTGTATTTGCAGTCTTTGAATTTCTGCAGAAACAAAAGCAGTCTATTTTACCTCCAAATGCTTCCAGGAGTAGCGTAAAACTTTCTTAGCAGCAATCACATTTCTTTTCCAGTTTCAGCATATTATTGTACCTGACTGTCTTCATTACTGGGCATGGGAAGCACTCAGCCTTGCCAGGAGAGCTCCTGCAGGCATTCCACTCAAACCCTCATGCTTTATGGGGCAATTTGATGTTCCTGATCATTAAAAAGATTTGAATTAGAAGCAAAACTGTTGGCTTGTGGAAAGGAAAAGAGGCAAGTTTAATGTCTGAAATGGTCAGTTCCTAGAGGTTTCAGTGGACCATGAAGTAACTTGATTTTTGCCAGATCCTGAATAAGATAAGGTGGAAGTCAGCTTAATAATTATCTTCTCATGTTCAGTGGAGTCAGCTTTTCCATGTGTATGGTCGATTGTCTGGGTTCCTTAGAAGATGGAGGCAGGCTGGGTTGTACTCCTCGCTCAAAGAACAATTACATAATTTTGTAATAAGGATTAAGTTCATGCCTTCACACTAGAAAGTAACTTTACTCAATTGTCTTTAATGGACGCAGGGCCACAGGAGTATCAGAGTGATGAGGAGAGAGGTGTCTGCTATGCACCCACACCATGGCAGTGTGCAGGTGGGTGTTCAATGTTCTTCCATAGTAAACAAAGGTGTGGATTTCAGCTGCTGCTGTAAGCAAAGGAACTCTGCTTGTTTAGTTGAAGAATAAGCTGCTGAGGAAAAATGAAGTCTCTGCTTCTGGTAGAAGGAAAGAGAAATCCCTTGGGAGATAGAAAAGGGTTTGTTTAGGTCATATAGCACTGTAGGCTGAGTCATGAGCTAGGTATTGAGTTGCTTAGCACTTGGAGAAAGGCCTGTGGCTGGGCATGGATAGAAACAGAACTGGCCACAGCTGAACTTATCGTTGGCTCATACCTCAGCAAGTACAATCTTAGGTTTTCCACTTAAGTCAAACTTCTGGATCTTTCTCTCTGATACAGCCTGAAACAACCTTCCATGAGCCCTTTTTTGCAGACTGTCTGCTTTCTCATGCTTTCTCAAGAGGCAAGTTTTAGGCCAAGTTCACTCCTTAAAAGTTAATTTGAAAAACTCCAAATGAAACATTTTGTTTTCCATGGAATCCTCATGGTGTGTAACTTGACTATCAGCAGAAAGGAGCCATTCGGTGTACACTCAGCTTTGATTCTGTAGCTTAAATTCCTGCAAAACTTTTATTACTAAAGAAGGATTTGCTCGTTCAATATGTGTAGGAGCAGATCCACTAAAATAATGACAATAATAAGCATATATTTTGCTTTTATTTGGTCTTACAAATATGTATAAGCTTCACGGAATCAGCTCAGCAAGTTTTAAATGTACTTACGGAAAGAAAACGCTCTGCCTACCAAGTTCATGGTGGAAAATGAGAATCCTTTGCAACTGCTGCCGTGTTATTTACAATACAAGTTTGGATCAAAAGATGTGTTTTAAAGAATTCCTAATGCTTTACTCTGCTGCCAAATATGTTCAACTTTTAACAATGTTGAAACAGGCATTTCTACAGTGGCAGTTCCTCTAGGGTGATAAATCCCAGTTTATGTTTCACAGATGGAAGGTCTCCATGATCATTCTGTCTGTGTTCATAAGCCAGGATTCAAAAAAATCACACAAAAACAAAGTCTAAAGTCATATGTAGCATTTGCCCTGACCCCCTTCTACTCTCTCTAATTAAAAAAATAGGCATTCTTTCATTAAATCTCTTCTATTAAACATTTCACTTTCATTAGTAAGTGCTCCTTTCCACTCACGTGCTTGGCATCAATGATAGCTGTAGCCAGTAATTATGATCTATGTTTTTTGTGATATTTTGCATACTGAATCCTTTGTTGCACTTCTAATTGCTCGGAGATTGTTTCTGTCTGACTTTGACAGTGCTTTGGAGAAGTTCATGTGCTGGACAGTGTGATTGCTAAGCTGACATTTTGTATGCAGCTCTCTGAGCTGTTAAAGTGACACTTTCTAATTCAAATAGAAACACATCAAAGATCTGTGTGTACTGTTGTTTTTCTTCTTTACAGCTAATCCCTGTGTCTCAGCGGTGCCTTTCTATTACACTGATTACAAAATACAGTTTTAAGTCAAACAAGATTAAAAAATATAGTACTGTGACTCCCAACCTAATTCCTGACCAATCTATGATGCACCAGATGCTCCTTCCCTCAGGATGAAATGATACATGGCTCTCTTTGGTTTATCACTGCACAGACATGTTTACTCCACCCAAGTTGCTCACATGGGGTAGAAGAAAAGGCTGTGGAGGGAGGTGTACTTTCAAATGCCTTTGGGAATGAAAAAGGGAGCAATCAGATTTCTTACTTCTTCACCTTTTGGTGCCCTTGTTCACATCTATTTTATTTCAGTAGTTTGGAGGAAGGAAGGAAGTGGGTATGTTGAGGTTTTAGCTGTTAAATTGTGGGAGCTAATGCTCATTCCGTGAGCCAGTCAGGAGAGTCTTCCCTGCACATAAAAGAAGGCCAAGAGCTGTCAAATATCATGATCTAAAAATACGATGAAAACTTCAGCTTTTGTGCTGTGAACTTCTTAAAGAAGCCAGGAGGAAAGCAAGTATAATTTCAAAACAAAAGTAAAATCCTTTCCAAGCTACATTTTCAACTCCAATTGCAGGAAATGATAATTATTTATAGACTTCATTCAATTAAAGTCTGTGGAGTCACTTAACCTTTGGTAAGCTAAAGCAGATCAGGAGTGCCAAGGTGATTTCTTTTCCGCATAAACAGCTCCTGAAGGGACAGGGATTGGCAGGGACACCATGCGGCATTCTGCAGCTCATGGTCTAGCTAATATTTCAGGAAACATGATACATGTGAGCTACAGGCCTGGTCCTGCACCTATCAATGTTAGTGGCAACATTATTAATGATTTCATTAGGAGCAGGACCAAGCCTGCTTTCAGTATTAGACGCTCTCAGTGCTTTAAAGGTGTGCAGGGGAACTGTCAAGAAGATTGGGACTCAAGAGGCAGATCTGTGTCAATAGAAAGAGTGATCCTGCTTGGGTGTCTGTCCCTGTTTGTACTGGGGGTTGTCATGTGGCTCTGTGTGGGCACGGGGACCCAGACAGACCCATTACATAGTGATCGCAGTGATTTGCCCTTCCTGCCTGCAGCCAGTGCGAGCCGTCTTTGCTCACACCCCAGTGCTGGCTGTTGAGCCTGAGGACAATGTTGGTGCAGCAGCTCCATGGGACATTACTAGTGACTGATAGAAGAATAAACCCCGCTGCAGGTACGGCCAAAGGCTGTTTGTGTGACCTGCCAGGATGATCTTTAATATTTATTGCTGACTCTAAACTAAGTAGGCACCAGAAACCTGGCAGAGGTTTGTTCACCTAATCTACCTGTTCCAGCTCCACAGCCTGGGGCTCTTTCAGTAAAAGCCTGAGCCTGAACATCACTAAGTAGAGTCATCCTACAAACGAGCTCTTTTACCCTCCTCATTAGTTTGGAAAAAAATAAGCTACAGCAAAACTTTCTTCTGTGCAAGCTCCTACAACCTCAGGCTTCATTCAGTCAACACTGATCATAGAAAAAAAATATTTAAGAATCGGAATAATGTTTTTTAAGACTTTAAGCTCCATCATGGTTTCATCAGTAAAATAATCTTTAACACTAAGTATTAAAAAAAATAGGAGAGGAGTCTCTGTTAGGCTGTTGTTGAAACCTATATGCTACCAAGGCAGGTTCAGAACTGGTTAAAATGCCAGTATTGAATTCTCTTGTTCCTTAGGTAACTCTTCACCGTTTTCCTTTTTTGACTATATATGGTTATTCTATATGTTTTAAGTTACAGCTAAAAGAATCTCTTTGTTTAAAAGGAATGTTTATTTTATACTCGTGAGTTAAAAAAAAAACCACTAAAATTATATATTTTTCTTTGTGCTGATTGCTATTTTTGATTTAATTTCAGGTCCTAATCTCAGCCTAGCAACTGTCTTCTAGGTCTTCACTGAAAAGTGGTTGAAAATTCAAGATCCCCTGAATCAGCAGCAGTAGAAGGGTGCTTCACTTAATTTAGCCTACATAATTGCTTCAGCAAAGGTCATGAAAAGTGTGCCTCTGGAACATTAGATTGAGCCAAAACCTAAATGTATTCATCTGCACAAATACTAGTGAAAAAAAAATCTTCATACAGTAATGACATCTCCCACAACTAAACAGCAACTTGATCGTTTGGAATCATCAAAATAAAAGCAAGGGAGCTGAAAAAACCCAAGCACTTAAGCTCTTTAGAAAGAAAAGTTACAATGTAATATGAATTACTGTTGTGTTGCATAGAATAATATGGTGACAGCAAGCTAGAAAGGGAGAGAAAGTGAAAGAAAGCAGTGCTTTTACACTTCTGTTCTGTATTCCTGGTATATCCTTTCTTAACATAAGTGTTAACACTAAATAGAATGCAACATGGTGCCAAATGCTTCAGAGTTGATATGGACTGTGAGTAGGCTCTGTATGTAAATGTATCATTGCAAGGATATGTGAGAACAAACCACTCCGCCTACAGAGAGAGGTGTAAATAGATGCATATACTCCACACAGGACCTGATGATAGCATGATTTTCATCTATAATCATTTAATGTTCTCAGCCCTGGTTTCAAATGGACTCGTCCATTCTTTCTGAATTTTCAGTAAAGATATTGAAAGTGCCTGTACAGACTGCCTAAGACAATTTTGCAAAATGTGAACACAACACTTTAAATATTCCTTGTATGAAATGTTCAGGGGAGTATAGCACAGAGTCTGAATAAACCTTCAGATTCACTGATGACACATAATGGTAGGAAGGGATGGATTGCACTATAGGTTAAACAAGTGTGTTTCAGTTGGAAAAAACCCAGCAATTAGAAAACACTTTCCTTCACATTATTGAAAATGTGTGTCTGCCTGCCTTTTAATTACAGTGTGTGGAGACATTGCTGAATCACCCAACTTGGTATGTTCTAGAGAGCTTATTGTCATCATCTCCCTCTATGGACTCCATCTCTCTCCTGATAAGAGAGAACAAAAACAAGATCTGAGGCTGACTCATTAAAAATTTCATAGACAGACAACGTATTATAGATTTTCAAATCATTAGCCTAAGCAAATATTAGGGCTACACACCAAAACAAATAGCAAAATAGACCTATCATCAGATGATCAGTCTCAGCTTTAAGTCAAGCCTTTGGAAATCATACTCGACCAAAATTGTCCCCTTTGTGGAAGAACCATTATTCTGTCCACTCGTGTAAGAGGTTAAAACTCATTTGCTAGGAGTTTGTCTTTAATACATGCAAAATTGAGTGGGTTTGGAAGGTGACCTTCCATGAACAAAGTCACAGGCAAATTCTTCAGCTCATGAAAGATAGCAAGTGTGATGTTAAACTAGATTAACAGCACTGATTTAGAGAGCATAATATGACTGTATCATATTATGATATCAATATGTATCTATGCTGCAAGATAAATAGTGCTTTACATGTGGAAAAACAGTTCTGGTATTTTTACTAAAAAAAGTGATTAACAACAATGGTGTTTGAATTCTGTCTGTTCAGGAACTGCTTTCTGTCTGTCTTTGAAGTCTCATCTTCCTAGGCTCATGTTTGCTCACAGCCATCTTTAAAATTTCAGTGGCGAATGAATGAGTTGTTACTAATATGCCCAGAACTGTAATTTTGTAAATGTAGCCTCTCTAATCTGCTTCATTTCTTAATACCAAAAAACTTTGAAACACATAGACAAATTCCAGTGCACACTAAGAAGACTGAAAGACATGTGCCAAAATTAAAGAGAACTGAGACAAAATTTGCAGATTACTAGAAGTGAATAGCATAAGTTAAGTAGCAACATGCTATTTAAAATAACAGGCACCTCCTTTTCATAAGTCAACATGTATTTTCATCCGTGAAAATACAAGTGATATGGAATTGATTCTTTTGAAAAACTGGAAATTACCCATACACTGATACCTTTTCTTTCGGGTCAAGATTCTAGAATGCATACAGAGCATTCTGGTTTGCAAATTTTTGAAATTGTGTCATTTGCCTAGAGGATTTGAGAGTTTCTTGTGCTCCTTGGGACCTTCTTGGGAGTTTTCACTATTATACTTCTTTAAAAATATACAGTTGGAATTTTTATTTTTGGAAAAAAAATCTTTTTTGTACTTGAACATCCTGGACCATACACAGTGGAAGTGATCTCTACAATGTATAGAAGGTGTATACCTGTTCTACCTTGCTACTATTACTTTAGTTTGGAAGTGATCCAGTACTTGATTCAAATACATTTTTGAGGGCTGAAAGAACATGATCATACCTGTTGACTCCACTGAATTTCCTAGCAACCATTGTTCCTTGTTTTTCCCCTTGTATTTTTTTACATACCGTGTTTCCCCAGTTTCCAGTAAACTGAAAAACTTTCCTTTCTTGGGAACTAATGACACCTCAACACATTAAATCTGAGTGGTGGCACAGATGCCGCACTTCTGACTTGTGTCAATGAGATGCAAGTCACAGAACAGATAGGCTGTGGGGAGGAACTAGTCAGATACAAAGCACATTAGTTAGTTATGTTGCACCTTCCTATGATGTAATCCTGATTTTGATGTTATGTTATACTGACCTTTAAGTTTACTGACTAAAGAGAACAATTATGTAACTGGGATCAGCTAAACCAAACAGAGCAAAAATGTGAAGATGTGGAATCCAGACATAGAAAAGTACTAGTACAGAAATATAAATTTCTGCTCAAAAATTTCACTGAAGGACCAGTTTATTACAGTGTTAAAAATGTTTTCCATTTAGAGAGATCCTCCAAGTATAATACAGTTCCTTTTAGTCTTCTGTGTTAACAAGATAACTTCTTACTTGTTTCATTAGAGATACTAAATGGTCCGTGAGTCCATGTGGATGTGAGAACAGATGGGCAGAGGCATGTATTAGTGCTTTGTTTCCTTTTTTAAATTTACTTTAAATACCAGCAGGTGTAATATGCTTTTAAGTAGAGCAGGCCCTGATTAGCTGAAAATAGCTAATGCTATTTAAAAACACAGCCCTTCAAAGAGCAGGTAGTTCTGGAAGGGCTCCCGGGGTAGAGTGGGAAGGAGGTCTAGGCACAGCTGAATAGCTGGCTCTGAAACCAGATAAGATTAGTCTGGGTTGGGTCTGGGATTTCCTAGTGACTTAGTATGTTCCTAAAAAGTTCTTCATGCAGTGACTGTAAGAGAAAGAGGACTGAGGACAGGAAAGAATTGTGGAAGTGGTTGTAAGATCTAGCTGAACACAGAAGAGTCCTCCTTTTAGCAGGAGAAGTTAAGAGGCAGGACAGCGTGGAACCACAGCAAAGGTAGCCCATGTCACCTAAGAGCAGTCATGGAGAATCTGCATGGTGCTTCTCTCCTGATCAACCTTGTTTTCATCTTCCAAAGGCTCATTATCTCCAGTACCCCAAACTCTCTATAATGTACCTTTTCTTGCTTTCTTATAATTCTATTTTCAACTACCAGCCACTTGCTAATTTTTTTTCCACTGCTGTGCAGTGTTTTTAGGTTGAAATCCTTAAGGTAAGAGTGATTTGAGCCTTAGCGGGCTGAAAGACCCCTATCAGTGAAACTATGGTGGGAGATCAAGTGCTGCTGAGGGAACACAAGGCTGTCTCCACAGTCTCTCTCCTGGAACCAGCTGTGCACATACTGCACAGTCTGCTTCAGGACATCACCCTGGAAAGCTGCCACCCAGCTAGCTGTAGAGCTTAGCTGACTTATCCTTGCTAGGAATCCCCTTTTTGGTTCCCACTTTATTTGTTTTTTCTCCACCTGGGACAATTCTGTGCTGCAGCTCAAGCTCGGAGCAGAGGCTGCCCACTGAGGAAAAAGGAGGTCAGAGGTCTGATTCCAGGGGGTCCAGAATTTCGCCTAGATGGATTTTTACTACCATATGCAATTAAGTGGAATTTATTTTTATTGTAGAAGAATGTAAAGGGGCTTGAAGTGTCCTTTCTGCAAGAGAGCCTTAGGCTGTGACAGACAAGCTTCCACTCAAGACTATGAAGAACTCTTACGCTTTTGTTTTGCCATTTGAGTTATAAAGGTCAGGCCATGGGAAGGAGGAATGAATATGCAGTGCATATTCTACCCAGAGAAGAGTGGGAATGCACTTGTTTACATCTTCTCTCCCCAGCTTCCTTTTGAATAGTAAGCAGTGTGCCTCAGAGACCATCTCTTGTCTTCATTAGAGATTTTGCTCTCTGGCAAGAGGGCAGTCATTTAAAAGCGATTTGTTTGTTTTGGTTTTTTTTTTATTTAGAGAATTCAAATCTAACACTGGACTAATGCCCAAGAACTGGGAAAGGAAGAAGCCTTGAATTAGTCTTGAACACTAGACAGAAGTGGTAATAAATGTAATAGTTTTGTGTTGTATTACAGAAGCCAGTTGTTGCCATTCAGCAGCAATGAAAGTAGTGTGTGCTCCAGATATTCTTGCACTCTCTACTCCAGTCTTTCCCAGCCCCAAAAATAATCTGCTCCAGAAGTCTTCATTTCTAGTGTAGTTTGTGTCATTTAAATATGCTAGCATTTTTAGAACAAAGTGAAAAAAAATCGAGTCTAGTGTAGTACCTACACCATTTTGGCTACGTATCACTTCTACATGTTATTTTGAGCCATTTTCATTGTTCTGTGTTTGCTGTTCTATCGACTGCCTTGACTTGCAGATATGCTTCACTACCCACTGATTCTATCTAATGTTTTCCCTGTTCTTTTCCAATGTTTCTATTTTTCCACTTCATACTCCTTTCCTCCATTTACTTGATTCTTGTCTTCAGACCTTACGTCCTTCCTGATATCATCAGATTGCTTTTCTGGTGAAGGATAGGAGCTGTCAGGGACTTAGAGATTATCTTACTGCTTTAAAAAAAAAAAGTTGGATTTGCTTGTAGTTCTTGCTCAGTTCTTTTGTCTACATGTCAGTCACGGATCAACAAAGTCAACATGACAAGCTAGTAATGTTAATCTTTTTTACTTTAAAATCAAACCTTCTTGTCTAGATCCTTTAGAGTTTCCATCTCTAACATTGTCTCTTGCTCAGTTGCTTGTTATGACTCTTCTGTAGACATTTATAAGAGTTAAAACACTAGATGTTTTTCCTGAAACAAAAACTTACCTATATGCCAAGGAAAATAACCATTAAGACTACGTGTAACAATGCCATCTGGTGACTCCTGCCACAACAAGCTTCTTCCTCTGTCTTTGTCTCCCACTGCTTCCCCCCTCCCTTCACCATTCATGTCATCACTCATCTCCCTAACTCTTCTTTTCCTTGTCTTTCCTCCTCCTCCTCAATCACAGTATTTTTGAAAGCTGTAATCACCTTTTACTGTAATAATAGGATCATACAATCACAGAATGGGCTGGTTGGAAGGGACCTTAAGGATCTTATAGTTTCAACCCCTCTGCCATAATGTCTCTTTTTTACTGATGGTATCTTTCTATGATGATGTCCTTCCACCACCACCACCACAATATAGGCTCAATGTTCAATCCTCCCTCTCATTTTAGTCTGGGTTCGCTCTCTTTGAAACTTTCCCAAGTTTTTGTACTCGGTGTTCATCTCTAATGTGGCTGTGCTGTGTATCACTTTGTAGCCCTGTCTACTGACAGGACAAATCTATGTATTGACTTCTATTTCTGTTTATAACAGCAACCGCTTTCTACTGCTTCTCCTTTCCCATTACTCATGTCCTCTGGAGTCCAATGCAGAAGATACCTTATTACCAGGAAATAAAAATAGCAAGGAAATGGTATGGGTACAATACTGGAGCCAGTGATTCATCAGCCTCTCAAAACTTATGCTTAACCAGAAAGAATCAAAGAGATATATAATTTTTTTATATATATATGAAAAATGTCTACAATGGAACAGTTAGATCTCTTGCCTCCCTCATTTTAAAATATGTATTAAAAAGTTGCTCCATTGTGTCTTATGAGGACCTCATTGGAAGAGTTTTCTGGCAATAGACGACTTAGGAAAAAATGGCAAGTTCAGCCTACAAAAATATAGCAAAATTTTATTCATGAAGAAAAGCTGCCAATGGAATAACTGAAGCTAGGAGGTTGAAGGCCTTTATTATCACTTCTGAAAAAGTATGATACAGTTGAAAATTCCAGCCTGTAGTGCTGAGGATGTATTCCTGACAGAAGTCAAACAAATGATGATCCACATGGTCCACTCTAGCCCTGAACTTGTCCTAGAACTAAGGGGTCTTGATGTAGTCATGGCATGTGTAGACAGAAGCTGCATCTCAATGAAAATTCAGATGCAGAAATTGAAGAAGGAAGAAAGGACCTTTAAAGAAAGTGTCTTGCAAGCCAAACTGTGAAAGAAACCAAAATGTGAAATTATGAGTGAAATCTTTAGTTTAAAATTTTGGATGTGAGAGAACTCATATCTTGGGACTTCTCTGTACTCTGTGGAGCACTTTCTAACTCAGTAACTGCTTTTCCCCCAGTGATATCCTAAGTGAATCTGATTGTTGATGTCTTCTAAGGGCTCTGCCAAATAGTAATTCTGCTGCCACACCTTTGTTCCTCTTTCCTATTCCAATCTTTTCTACTTGTGTGATTCAGTTCTGTAGAGATACCCCTGAAACAGGCTTCTTCATGTCTTTGATGTCTTCTGTTTTTCTTTTCATTCTCATTCTTTGCTGAGTTTACCATCCCTCACTTCTCTCACTATAACAAGGTGAAATGGATGGGACCAAATACGACTTTCTTCCACCTTTCCTTCCAAAGTTCTTTGGATGAGATCATCAGCTGGTGAAAGTCATCATAGTTCCAAAATCACAAAATTCAAAATTGCAAATTGGTAATAAATGTTAGCACTGAAGATCTAATGATTCCCTCACTGTGTTTCTTTTCCCACCTGTTTTCCTCCATGCCTGAAAACACTGCCATTCTTTTCATCGCTCAGCCCTGAACTTCCCTTTCCGTTGTTGGAAGTGAAATGCAGTGGAAACAGACTATGCAATGTTAAGGAGAGGAAAGTCGTTTTCATTTTCTTGGCAGATCCCAAATCAACACTTTCAGGCACATGATGTGATTCTTGGGGCTGTCCTGTGCAGGGCCGGGAGTTGGGCTTCAATGATCCTTGAGGGTCCCTTCCAGCTCAGGATACGGAGTCTACAATTCTATGAAATAGAGCTCCCTGTAAAGGGTGACCAACCACCCACTTTGCAGATTGATGACAATTTGCTGTGCTTGGCTTTGTTTTGCAATTTAACTTAACTTCTCTGCATTGTAAGTGCTTAAAAAGCGTAAAAGACAAGAGGATATTACAAGTATCCAGTGCTATGCATTATATTTGTATGCATACGAGGGCATAAATATGCAGGGCACATGCCTGGACTATTAATCAAATTCTTTATTAAGCTCTTAAAACAGTATGCATCTATGAATAATGCATTATTTCATAGCATATTGTTCACCTTATTTAAAAACATGGAGCTATCCTGCATATGTAGAATTTTATCTCTTGCATGTAGAATTTTGGGGGTGGTTTTCACAGGAGATTTATTAGAGTGTCTGAAACAATTCTAATAAGCAGTGAGCCATTGAATCTGCCACTTCATGAATAGAACTGGTAGTAAAGCATCCGCACAGCTGCAGGATCTATCTACAGCAATAATTTTAGATCAAGTGTTTTGTATTTGCTTACAAAGCACCCTCTGCTGTTTGAGCTGCTACATGCTTTGTAGATAAAGCTGCTTTTTGGAAAGATCAAAAACCTTTTTGTGAGGCCCTATAAGAACCACAAAAATATCCAGAGAGAATCTTATCAATCTTGCACCTATAATACACATTGTTTGACTTGCATTTAGAAGTGTCACGGGGCTGGAAACATGTTGTCGTATCAGTAGCTTGTTTTCTTATCCAAGTAAGAACAAAGTTGAAACACACCTAGCAGTAAGGTTAACAAATTCATTAGATGGGACAAACCCTTCCATTTTTGATTGCTAGATTGATGGAAGGACAATGGAATCTGTAATGCAGATGTAAATGCAGTTCCTGATTTGACACTTGTATCTCACATGAGAGGACAATATAGAGTGGACACCAGCTGCTTAACATAATTATTATTTCATGGTTATAGCTTGAGCATTTAAGTTTTGCATGGATCTTTCTTTGGGACAGGAGTCTGGAGTTGGACTAAAGCAGAGATTTTTCTGTGCCTTGTCAAGGGATGTAAGTGCTGGTGTGTATGGCTTTTTTCAAAGCCTCCATGAAGTATTGTGCTGTGCACCTTGCTTCATTTGTGTATCTATTCCTGTGACAGCCAGGAGAATCAGTGGGACACAGTACTAGAGAACGGGTTCCAAAGGAGAACAAAACCCAAGATAGTTTACACATAAGAGGCCAGGGTTGGATTAGCCCATTTACACTGACTGAAAATGAAGTGCAAAGTCTAGCTGAAAACTGAAAGAGTAAATCTGAAAAAACTGGGAAGAGGAGATCTGCTATGGCTGGATAACAAACAGGGAAGGAATCATATCAGCCCCTGAAGTTGGCAGCTATCTGGTATATGTTGAATGTCACTGCAATGAAGAGAGCAAAACATTTACTTTCTTTTAAAATAACTTACTCTCCATGTGGACTTCAAAGGCACTCGCAATACATGTTGATATTCCTTGGTGTGATTGAGCATGTCTAATTAATAGAGTTGCTTGGGAGTTTTTCTAAGACAAATCGCTTCAAAAGAAAAAAGCAATTTCTGCAGAAATTGTAATATTCCATGAAAGAAATGAAAGAATTGAAACAAAATACATTGTTGAAGGCCACTGAAAATCAAAGCATTCAATTCCTTGAACTGAACACAAAAATAACTTCAGTTTGTCTCAGATACTGGGTAATGCTGTTGCAAATAGTTTGCTAAGGTTTAACTGTTCAAATTGAATTCATGACTTTTGGCTACGAGACTTGTACTGAACCTGGTAATCTCCAGGTTGAACACCTGTCCCAGAAGATGGACATTATTATGGAGCCTTATGCTGGATGTCTGAAACCACAAATGATTCCTGACAATTTGGGTCAGCACATATTAAAGATTGGGTTGTCAGAAATACTCAGTACTGATCTAGCTCTGCTCCCATTGACGTCACTGGGAGCAAGTCAATTTGTCTTCAATTGGAACAAAGTCAGGCTGATGCTAAGTTGTTTTGAGATCTCCACCCTATCTCTTCCTCATTGCATTAATTAATTATTGCTCAAGTTGCAGCTTAATTTAATAATGTCTCCCAAAACATGATGAGCTTCACTGTATTTCCTTCTTTATTATCTCTCTGTCAGTTTACCAGCAATGTGAAAACATAGTGATGTCAGAGTAACAATTTTCCATAGTTTTCCCCCTAGAATTCACTTTTGTGAAATGCAGTGTCAGCTATGTATACAAGAAACATTGAAATAACCTTATGTATATATCGTTTAGTCTACAGGTGTCTCTCTGTAGGTCACTTTCTGTGTATTTTGAGCAACCTGAATAATCACATAACTTGGATGTTAACAATTCTGTGTTCCTGATTCAAGCAGTGTTCTGTAGGTAGAATAAATCAGGGAGCCAAACAATAAAAGAGGAAGCAAGATAAAGAAAAAATCTGAAAGGGCAATATTTACACAGACTCTCTCACCAGTGTGCATCTGTTTGCTTGAAAAAACCAAAACTGCACACAAGCAACCAGGTACCAGGGATGCCCATGTCAGTTTTGTGTGGTGAGTGAGCTTTTTTTTTCCCTGAGCATCGTTTACTGTAGATGTCTCTCTCTTTCAAGCAGTAAAATGAAGATCTCATCCTCCCTTGCACACCAACCTAGAGAAGTCAAGTTTTTAAAAATTGATACTGTTTATGACATAGGTGATGGGAAACGGTCATTTCTGCTATTGTTATCTTGACCCTTTCACAGTTTCGGCAGATGCCAACTTGCACTCAGCCAAATAACTCCCAGACATGACTCAGGAGCCGGCACAGGCCAAAAGTTGACAAAGAGAAGTAGAGGTGGCATCAGCCAGTTCTGGAGGCTAAGAGATCTTAGAGTGCGCCTGCTGAGCACAGCATCTGGGCTCAGGGACAGATCGTGGCCTGTAGCTGCTTAGTTACCTGGTGCAACTGTGGACTAAGATATGTAAATAGCTGAAAGGATGGAAAGTGTAACGCAGTCGGCATGGGAGATGGTGTTACACAGCTTTGTGAAAGGCCCTGAGCTGTGATTAATTTTTTGTAATGTAAAAAGGACTCATTATCACTGCAACAAAACACAACAATTTATGTGACAATCACAGCATTGTATAGGCTGGGAGGGAGGGAGCCTTGGGGGACCCCCTCTCTTATCTCTTGTTCCTACCAAGTTCATCAGAATAGGGTCCTTAGGGCCCCATATACCTAAGGTATGATTACTTTCAAGGATAGGGTTCCCACAGCCTCTCTGGGCAACCTGCTCCAATATTTGACTACCCTTATCTTAATTTTCCCTTCTATCAGGTTGGAATTTCCTGTATTCTAGCTAGTAACTGCTGCCTCTCCTCCTTCCAGTCTGCACCTCTGGCTCTGTCCTTTCTACATGCTCCTAATTGTTGCAGACAGCAAAAGGATCCCCCTTGGCCATCTCTTCTCAAGGCTAAACAAACCCCGTTCACTGAGCTGTTCCGTTGTACTCTATGTTCCAGCTTGATGGTCTGCCACTGGAATTGATACAGTACGGCAACCCTCTTCTTGAGGAGCTGCAAAAAGGACGAAATATCCTAATGTGGTCTCACTTGTGCCAAACAGCAGGGCAGGACCATTGCTCTGGAGCTGCTGGTTACACTTTACCCTGATGCAGACCAGGATGTAGATGGCTGCCCTTGCTGCAAAGTCACCCTGCTGATTCCCACACAGCTTGATGACAACCAGGGCTCACAGGGCTTTTTCTGCAAAGCTGCTTTCTTTAGAAAACTTCTTTCTTAAGAATCCCTACTTATAAGGGTGACACTAAATTCTGTATTCTCCAGAGTCTGTACAGTGCTGCTAGTTTCCCCCGAAGATCTGGATATCAGTGACCACATCCTGTTTCACTGGGATACCCAGTACAAAGAAATACCACACCCAGTGAGTCTGCAAATTACAGTATACAAAATCACTCTGATATATGATCAACCATCTTACCATTCTTTCCCTTCAGTCAAGCAGTCCTTGGATGAATGAGGTGAATCATCCCTATGCTCCAACATATGGAGCAATTCTCAGAGTAAGTGTTCATTGATGTGGTCCATCATTCATAAAGCTTCCCAGTAGAGAAGATGCTTGGTCAGTGAAATCAAAATTGATGATCTGTGTTCTGCAGCAGAGATTAGATTGATCTCAGCCTCAGCATAATCAAATTACCATTGCACTGGGTTTAAAATGGGTAGAATAGAGCCTAGTATAATAAGGCTTTTCTTGTACACTTCAGGCTATTGATCATGCTACTGCAAAGAGCTACTTGCTACTTGCTACTGCAAGATCAGTGTAAAATGGTAGTAAATCGGAATAGTGGTGTTTTCCATGAGTTTTGATAACACAGGATTCTCTGCAACTAAATAACTCTCTACATTTTATTTATTAAGGTGGAAACAACGGATGGAGAAACTGATTTTCCAGTTTTCTACTAAACTAAAGAATTAAAGCCTTAAAAAAAAATTCCAGTAAAAGGTATGATTTTATGTGTGAGGAAAGGCTAGTCTTGAAATTGCATGGATATAGGTATACCATAGCTAAACATTACCCTTTGTTCCCTGCCCCACAAAAAAAAGAAACTCAGACGTTCACCAGAAAATATTTTACCCAGGCATCTCAAAGATGCTTTGTTTGCTTCCAGTCTCCCTGGGAACAGCTGGTTTCTCTGGGACACCCAACTAAAAATAACACTGAGAATATTTTTTATTTCAGGGATAATAGTATGTAGGCTTCTTGAATTTTACATTGCTATCTTGTGAAAGGATGAATTAAATTTTTCAGGACTGTGGATGTTTGGAATATTGGAAATGCTGGTGAGCCTAGCTGGAAAATAATACTTTCTAGTCATAACCCAGAATCCTAACTGCAATCAGCAGAAAACAGCTTCTCTGCCATAGGGCCAAATTTTGAGGACCTTATTTAGACCACGGTTGGATAAAGTCCCACTTTCTTCCCTAAAACCTAGCAATTTAAGGGCATCAGGATTCGTATCCTTGGTTCAAAGGAGATACTGTCAATAAAATGGACAAGAATAATCCTGAAGTTTCCCTCTAGGCTCTGTGACCCTCAATAAGCAAAATGAATCATACATTCACACCTGCATATCCTACACATGCAGCAAAGTTTTTATCTGACTCTAGAAGCAATCCTATTTGATTCCCAGGATAAAGGGATGGGTGGTGCATAGTTTGGATGTAAAGGGAATTTTCTTGCTCTTGGAAGGAAGTCAGAAATAACCCCAGGCTGGATCAGCAGGTGATGGGATGGCAGCACAGTTTCCAAACAAAAGCAGATATGCCTGAAATCGCTGACTGTTGCCACTCTGAGAAAAGTGGCTTTAGATCTTCAATATGTCTTGTAAGAATCTTTTACAGAGGGAAGGTGCTGAAGGGACCAAAATATCTTTTTGCATTTCTAAGACACCTTCAGAGAAGAGAAGAGGGAGGGCTCTTCCCAGGCAGGGTCAGCACCAGCCGGCACAGCCGCCCGGAGGTGGAGGGACAGTGTGGTGCTCCTGTCCAAAAGGCAGTGTCGTGCTCAGCTGTCATGCTCTTGCTGTTAACCAGTGATTTAAAAGGAAGGCCATTCTGGTATTTCTACTTTCTTTTCTATTATTGGATATCTAACAGCCGAGAGAGAGATATTCTGGTCTTAA
This sequence comes from Cnemophilus loriae, assembly GCA_013397755.1. Lineage (NCBI taxonomy): Eukaryota > Metazoa > Chordata > Aves > Passeriformes > Corvidae > Cnemophilus > Cnemophilus loriae. The sequence goes on along the minus strand of VZTF01005783.1, from coordinate 651,895 downwards.
GCATGCTATGGTATAAAAAAGATGCCAAAAGACATCATGGTTACACTGAGTTTGATTGAACAATCCAAAATATTTGCTGTTCAGTATTGCCAATTAAAAATACTTGCCAGTTGTCAACTGCTTGTAGCAGGGAAAATGTTCATTAGCTTACAAATCAAATTGTGTGTTATATACAAATACATTTGTATTAAAAGATTAGAAGCAAGTGATTCTCCTCCTTACCTTTGGGATAGTTTGCTTAAAATGCTATTAATAACAATAAAAAATCATAAAGATCTGCAAATAATGGCCACACGGTAAGTAGAAATCATGATGTGCTCTCCCACTTTCTTACACTTGCCAAAACCTCCAGGATAAGTGTTTACTAGCAAACAATAAAAGAATACACATATGGACAAGGTAGGATGATTTAATTTCATTACTTTAGACCCAAGGGGGTTTGTTACAGTGATAAAATCTACAATGAGATAATGTTATATTTCCATTACTTCATATTTGCACAAACACCAAGAGTGAAATTTTGTTCACTGTTCTGTTTTTCAAAATGAATTTTTAAATCTATAGATTTCTGTTTCAATTGAAACAGGAAAGAATACAGCAAAACTATCAAACGGAACAACAAGCCATTATCACCACAGATAGATCATTTTAGTTGCCATGGGTAACAAGTGCCAGTAAGGTATTCAGGCACTGCAGCCACCAGCACCAATACCCTATACTGAAAATGCTGACTGTGCGTCACTTCGCAAACTTCAATAATTATTATGTGTAGGAGGGTGGTGTCACCAACAGGATATATACTTGTAATGAGTCATTCTTTAAATAGCTTAATTTATCATCGTCAAATAAAGGGGGAGGGATTTATCCAGTACAAGACTGTTTGAAAAGCCTGAATTATTAATAAATTGAAATAACAGCAAGGCAGGAAAAACTGGACAAATACACACACATGCACACATGTATAATATAAAAGCTTAATGATAATAAAACGAAAGGAAAGTGCTTCTGCAAAAGTACAAAGCATTAACGAAGCAACATACACAAGTATTGTCACAAGTTAGCAGCCGTAACCCATGTCCTCATGAATGTGTAAATGTAAATAGCCAGCAGATAAGGTGTTGGTAACTGCAGCTCAAGGACATCCAGACTTTCACAGACCATTGACTGTGGATTTGCTCAGCACAGTAGTTTCAAATAGGCAGTTTGTTTTTTTCTTTCATAGGAATAAACACAAGATCACAAAGACTGAGGAGAGTTATGGTGTGAAGAGAAAGTATCCTGAGGAAATTTTGATCTTCTGGTGGGAAATGTTGATAACTCGATATATAACACTCCTTATTCTAGGGCAAAACTGAATAATGCACGCTCTTGTCCCTCCACACACAAACAGACAAGGTAGCAAAAAGGAGGTTGTGCACTGTGCATCGTGGTCAGTCATTCATTGAGGGGATTGCACAGTTCTTGTTAGTTTGATTTCAAAGCAGACTTATAGCAGGAATCATAGAGTTTCAGGATGAAAGGCTCCTTCCAAGCTGGGGACCTGAAGACATCAAACAAGGACAGAGGGCAGGTAACCAACAGTCCCCCTGCCATCTCCTGCTGAGGTGCAGGGGAGGAGGATCAGAGGCATGAAGAGAAGGGAACAACTGAGACCTTGTTCTGGGTTCCCAGCTGAAGTCCTTGGGGAGCAGTGTGCTTTACATGCATGTCTATGATTAGGTATCTATATCTAAAAAAAAAACCCCAAACAAAACAAAAAGCCACCTAATTCACCACATTGAGGCAGATCAACACAGGAGGACAAGAAAACACAAACAATTTTCAACGGACATCTGTATGCACCGATGAAGCATCTATAGACCACTTGGTGACCAGGGCCCCTCAAAAGGACCAAGAACAAATTAGCAAGAATGGATGTTTTTTTCCTCCATATACTTTCTTTGTCTTCTCAGCTGAACATACCTCCTTAGTGTCTCCACAAGGCCACGTAAAACAAGGGATTTCTGTCCCCTTGCCAGTAGACTTTATGGCTGAAGTCTTTCCTTCCATGCTGTTCATCAGGCTTTTCTAGAGACTCAGCTCCCTCTCCCACCAGCCTTTCTTTGTGTGTTTCCTAAGCTTTTCTTTGCTGCTGGTCTTTCAGATATCTCTATGCTGCATTTGCATGCATTTATGAAAGCCCAGTGCTGGATGTGGTGTTTAAGCAGCTGCATCACTGGCATCACTGGCTGCATCAAATAGAACAATTCTCTCATATGTGACATTCAGCATTCTTAACATATGGAGAAGATTCACCTTTCTTTACCATGACATTGTGTCAATTTATATTTCGTTTGCGAGCAACACGTCACAAGTCTCTATACTGCTATACTGCTAACAGTACAAAGTTGTAAGTACACATTCTTTGTACTTGTCTTAAGTTCAAATTGTTACTTGCTGAGGCAATTTCCTTTTTCTTTTTGTCTCCTGAAATCTTCTATCCTTTTACCTGATTCTTTTTTTGAGTGTCATACTGAAATTTTATATGTGATTTTTTTTTTTTTCCAAAATCTAGTTGACAGCATTGATTAAGACTTGTGTAAAATAGATTATCCAGTGACCTCCCCCACACACACACACACCAACCCAAGCTAGTCTATGGTAAATTATAAATGCATTTCTTGGACGTTAAGTGTAAAACATAATTCTTTAGCTTGTGTATGGGGATGATGCATAAGATAAAACAAAAAGTCTTTTTAAACTGAGATGTATCCAACCTGTACCTTCCATCATGCCGATTAGGCCAGTTAACATACTAAATTAAAAAAAAAAAATCCTACTTGTATGATCCATTTCTGCTACACCAGTATTGGCTGCTTTAGTCACTTTGCTGCTTTCTAGGTCAACCTGCCCATAGTTTCCAACACTTTTCAAAAAAAATTCTCAGAGGTTTTAAATTACACCTGTCTGTGATTTCTGAGGTTTACCATGATCACATTTTTAAGGCCAGGTTGCTTGACTTTCTCCAGTCTTATGGGACTTTCCCTACCTTATTCTCTCATTGAAGACTTTACTGTCTCAGAGACTGCTCCAAGGCCATCCTGAAGTACTCTCCAGTGACACATTAGGGCCTGCTGAGTTTAACACAACTGTCTTATCAAAAATATCTTAATTTTGGTAATCTCTAGCCCATAATATCAATATTGAGGAAGCAATGTGCCGTGGCAACATAATCATTTGTTCTTATTTGACCAAATTTTATCTATGTCCAAAATTACTATAGATGGAATGCTTTCTAGTCAAGAACTTTGCCACAAGCTATGGAATGGAACGCAATGATTTCATCTTTGCTTTTTGAACTCATGACTGTACTCCTCCCTTTTGAAATGACAGTAAGTGTATCATTTATCTAATTAAGATTTAACTTGATTTTTAATTTCTGTTATTATTATTTTTAAATGATGCTCATAAGGAGTGCAGTGTTGTAGCTTTCTCAGAATCACTCAGTTTTATAATTTTCCATGTAGAACTGGGTAGTTACTTCTTCTTTTTTCTTTTCTTATTTCTGGTACAGTTCTACTCTTAAAGCAATTTTGTGCCTTCTTTTCAACTTTCTGTTTTTTTTTGTTTTGTTTTTTTTTTTTTTTTGTAATTTCACATATTTTCCCCGTTTTACACTTGCCCTTCATTGTATTTGTTTCTACTTTTTAGATGATGGTTTAAGAAACATTCAGATAACCAGTGAGTAGCTAATGCACCTTTATAAGTCTGCTTTTATGATTACTCTCTCTTATTTGTTTATTTTGGGACAGTTCACCATTATACAGCAATAACCTGATCGCTTATGGTTTACTAATTTTCACATTACCTTATTAAGGAGCCCTACCTGCAAGTCCTGTGGTTTTGGATTTTTCTATTATTATATCATTAATTTTCTATTTCCAATACTTAATGTTCCTAAGCATAATTATTTTATTTCTCCATGAGAACTTTTAGCAAAACTGTTTCTCCTCATTTCACCTTCCTGAGCAATCATCTTATCATGAGCCTGTATCTAGGCTTTTGTAGCTATGTGAAGGAGAATTTGGCAGACTCCCTGCAGACACTGCTGAGAGGTGAACTTTACAGGTGACGGGATAGTTTTAGACTTAGGACCCGCTCATTTCAAACAGTCATGTTCTCCAGGCATGCTTTTCCCTGAATGAAATTCTTGAACTGAAATTTTAGAGACCCACATATACATACACATATAAACTTCCTTTCTCAGTGGACACCACAGAGTATAAAAATACCTCAAAAATTTTCCAGTTTAAACACAGAAATTACTTTAATGAGGCTATTGAATGACTGTTATGTGTTGCATTATTTACCTTCAATATCTACAGATGCTTTTGAAATGCAAACTATTCAGAGACAGGCACTGAAGTTCAATACATTTTCTTTTCAGTATAATTTGAGAACCATGCACTGTAAGCACAAATAAGCAAGAAAAATGTAGCTTATTTCTAGCTGGAGACGTATTAAACGGGAATGCAGCCCAACATACACTGGAGCAGTTGCAAGTCCTGCTTGCACTACTGGCCAGTACTTCCATTTTTTTTTCTGCATAAGGATTAGATTCCTCCCCATTTTTCAGGGTGTAACTGTGACCCTGGTAAGATATAAAACTTTGAAAGAGATTTTATATCTCTTTTCCTAAGAGTTTGAAGGATGTTTTATCTCCTTCTATACTTTCTTTCCTATTAACCAGTGTTGACATAGCTTTCCATTTCTTCTAGCTAGGATCCTTAATATGCTTTAAAAAAAGAGATTTTTGATTAGATGATCCATGGTGGACATTTAGCTTGATAACTCTCCTTTTTTAAGCATTTGTCTTTACTGAAAGATTTTCAGGAAATCCTCTTCTTGTATTGTCTTGAGCTTCATAATGACTATATATAATCTTAATTAGATGACATGACATTTCATCCCATTTCTTCTGTCTGTATTTGTTAAGCAAGCCATGCTTTCCTCTAACAGTTCTTGTGTTTTGTATCGCCATGTCCCGGTGTCATGTATATCATAGCTTTACAGATGCTCTAAAACTTGTAGTTCTTTCTGTTAGCTTTCATGCTCCTGACATTTCTGCATAAACATATTAGTTTTCCCAATTATTCTTCCTCTCAATTATCACTGCTGCAGTCTCCTATTTCCTCCCTTTCCCACTCCAAGTCTGTGCATAAGAATCTACCTTTTAATTCCCCATGCATATTTATGCCCAGTCCTCTCCAAATCGAATGTAAAGCTCTCTTCCATTTGATTAGAATTGCCATGTAAACATGGTTTGAGTTCCATCTGATCTTTCATAAGACTGATACCTATTTTAAAGCTCTTAAACAGTGAGTTGGCTTGTCTCAAGTACTCAAGAATTGTTCTATATTGAACTTATACTTGTTTTCTTTCTTTATGCCCACATTTTACTCCTGTTATGCCTATATTCAGTTCAAATCACTTTCAGTGTTTTCTTGATTGTCTTTGTAATTAAGGAAGACTGTTTGGAAACTTGTTATTGAGTCTGTATGAGGAAGTAGGTTTAAAGGCCAAAGAAGAAAAGGATTTTAATAAGAAATGGCAGTTGCCATTTAACACAGAACAGAACAAATGCACAATATCAAGGAAGAAAGAAATATATATTAGAGTCATAGCTGACAAGTGAAACAAAAATAATTGTTTCAATGTATTTAACAAATGAAAGAATTGCAAGGCTCTGGGCTGGTAAATTATGGCAGCTAGCTATTGAGGCAAAATGGTAAATAGCTTCATAGACTCTTGGGAAATAATTTGTTTTAATTGTGTGCAGTCATATTCAAATCAATATCTGAAAAATCCATTGGGATGCAGAGAACTGGAGTAAATCAGAATTTCAGAGCAACTCAGATAATAGATTATTCTTTAAGGCTGACAGGAGATAAGACTTTCATATTTACATACATTTTTTGTTTTTTCGATTATGAAATTTGCTCATATTAAATCAGTTTGGTTTACTATAATGATGAAAAGGCATTTAACATTTAAAACAGGTACAAGAAAAGACTGTTAATATTGGTGCTTGTGCTTTGTCTAAGTAATCTTTACTATTGCCCTAGGTAATGGTCATCAGAATTTTATTATATGTTGTTTTCTATATCTCAGTCATTGAAATTCCTTGCAAAAAAAGTATTGGCCAGGCAATTATGGGCCTTAAGTAGAATAACATTTAGCAACATGATAAACCTGGAGAAGATCAATGAGGACACTGGAAAAATTTTCTTGTACTTTGACAGATGTACCAGCTAGACAGAGATTTGCTTAACATACCCGGTATCATTTTTTGAAGAATAAGTGTGTGTGTACCTCACAAGCAGCAGCAGGAGCAAGAATTTTAGGAGCATGTTGACACTTAACCTCAAGCATGCACCCACCAGAAAGCTCCAGCTAAGCACCCTTGGGTTTGTGATGCCCACATATGTGGTGTATGTTCAATGTGTTTTATAAATAAGATATCTGAGGGAGAGATGGCTAAGCTTTTCTTTAGTGGCTAATGAACTTGAGGAGCATATTCATGAAATATGCTAGTCAAGTTTCTGACTAAGGAATCTATTAGGATAATAGTCTATTATTTTGCATGATTTATCCAATAACACGTTTTACAGAACTCAAAGTATTATTTGTGAAATATTTTCCTGAGACTTATTTTTCAGTATTTTATGCATTTCCTGTAGGCATGACTGTGGACTAAATTTAGCATGAAAGATGTGTTTGGCAATCAGAATTCTGTGCCCCTATTTCATAGGTAAGTTGCTTGTCCTATCTAAACTTCCGATACCTATCTCCCAGATAGAGATAAGGAAATATGTCCTCTCATGTAGGACTATTTCCAGGCTTAATTAAATGTTTATAAAGTAACGTATAATTAGCAGGTATCATTAAAGCCAGTCAGAAGACGGAAACAAAACAAAACCCATTGGGCTTTTAGCAAGGAGGAACAAGGTCTTGACTTGATAAAAACCGTCACTAAATATTAGGAGAAAGACAATCTGTTTGTAAATGGACAAATATTGTCAGACGTTCTATCTAATTTCAGTCACCATTATAATTTAATTCACAAATATTTGATTTAGGTACTCTTATGTATACAACACTGACCTGGTTAGGAAGCAAAAATAGTGGGAAAGATCAGGGACAAGTAAAGTACCTTCATCCTGTTCTGTCAAATTTCACCAATCACAAAGCTGCTTTTTCCCTCATGGAGCAATTTATAGGGAATTTGGTGTAGTATTAAGACCTCATTGAATAAAATTCAACTGAGAACTTTTTAAATGTAATTGCTTTGCCTACCAAGTGAAATACTGAAGAGAGTTGTTTGCCTCAGCTGCCTTCAGACTGGCTTGCCAGGCCTTTATGGTATAACGTCTGTGAAGAACTTCAAATTACATGCAAAATTTGTTGCCCAGATCCCCTTGATTACTTTAATATCAGGGGGTAAGGCTAGTGAAAATCTCAGGATAATGACTGGCAAGTAGATGGAAAAGTCTGTGAATGTTAAAAGGTATTCTAGTACACTTAAATTATGTGGGGGGACAGGGCAGGGAAATGATGTGGGAAGGCTGATGTGTCTATTTACCTTTTCTAGGTTAATTTTTATTTTGTCTGTGATTTGAGAAACTGAGCATGTAACTTAGCAAAGCCACACCCCAGGTTTCTAGCTATAGTTTGTCGGAGATGAGCTATTTTCTCAAGTTTGTATCAACCAGATCAGTGTACTAACAATTTAAAAATCCACAGAAATTATACCTGTAAATTCCAGGCACATCATTTGCCATTCAGTTGGAACTGAAACAATGGCATGATAATAAAAGGACATTTCATTATAAACAGAGTAGCATTTGAAGTCTCTCCCCAGACTATCAAATGATGAGTGCAGTATCATGAATGCCAACGCTTTTCTGTTGCTGATTTCATTACTTGTCTTCACTTGGGGATTATCAGGCCCTAAATTCAAAAAATCCCCAAAGCCCCTTCAAAATATTTTCTGTCTGACTGAAGCAAAGCAACCTTCTACAGGACTTGTGCAAGGTGTTCAGGACAACTGCATGTTGCCCTAATCATGCCTGCATGCCCACACCATTTAAATATCTGCCTGGTAATACTTCCTTATTTTTATTGAGTAAATACTTTTTAATCTATTTTTGTGGTGCTCCTAGTCAGGAATTTTGGGGCTTCTTCTTGTTTTGTTATTTTTTGTTGTTCTTTTTTTTTTAAATTTTAAATAGGAGTGACAAATCACAAATAGAAATAAGTATCGAAGAGATAGAGCATTCAATCAGTCTCAAGAGACTAATTATAGAATCTTTATCCTGGTTGTCTATTAATGAAAGTATGCTAATATACATAGTAATACCTTGTGTTTTCAGACATATTTTCTCAATGCTTTATTATTTTCCCTGCAATTATAATATGGCTCTATTTTGTCTTTTTCATATTTAGTTACTTTTAGAATTGTAATAAAATAAACACAGATGTCACATTTCCCTTTTTTCAGTGTGAGTCCCTCATCTGCCCAGGTATTAGCTTATACTGAAGTCACTAAGTTTTATCGTTATTTATTGGACAGATTTTTTGGAAAAGGGTCTTTTAACCTCCCTCCTTTGTACAGTTCAAAATCAACTGCAAGTACAGACAGCCTTCCAGAAAAACCAAATGTACGCACATTTCTTCATTATCATTTAAAATGACATAGATCTCTCAGTTCACATCTAGATGGATCTTTTTGACATGTACATTTAGCAATGTACATTTATTTTTTAAACTGTTCACATCATCACTGTGCCGATGCGAAACTCTGGCTCTCAACGTGGTAATTAGTCCCTGGTCTTTCACTGCTTCTTGCACTGCTACTTTTCTGAAACATTCATTTTGTCTCTGGATTCCCCATTGTGAGTATTTATCTGTAGGGGTGTTTTCACCACGGCCTTCATTATTATGGTATCTCAGCACCTGCATCCCACACTGGGTTCCAAACCATAGGTCCAACGCTGTAACTCATCCCTTAAAAGAGCATGAGGGAGTAATGTTTTCATATGAAAGGTGGAGCAAAATATACATTCTTTTCAGATTATTTTTATTTTTGATTATAGAAAGTAACTAGCAAGGAGAGAAGACAAAACACATGGAATTTGATCTGTGAATTAATGAGTACCACCTGTCTCTTGTGCTGTAATTTCAGCACCTTTCAAGAATTCTAGATTCTATCTATGGCTCATGTTCTCTCCCTTAATTTTGTCAATGTGTAACACTTTTTCTCAAAGTTAGATAGGCTGTTTGGACCATGGATGTATGATTATGATTCAAGAAAACTTAGAAATCATAAGAGTTTTGAAAAGGTCACAGGATTATACTTCATGTCACTATTGTTGGTTTAATCTTGTTAATTGACAATGCTATTAAAAAAATTACTGGAAGAAAATTACTTGTGCAAGCCAAGCCCTTTAGTGCTGTTTTTGGGGAACTGTGCTGTAGCCAGTGATCACACTGCTGTTCCCTGGGTGCTTGAGGGGAGCTAAGTGCTGCCCTGCATTTGCCTGCTGGCAGCTGATGCTCTCTGTGCAGCGTCGTGGCTTTTCTCGTGCGCCCCTGCACCACTTGTTAGGCACACGTGTCCCCTTGGCACTGCTCTCTGAGTAGCATGAATGAACACAGCTGTGCAAAAATGACTTGGGGACTGTTATCTGCTAAAGACTGGAATGATCAGCCCTCTTGCATTCAATAAAGATCATGTAACTCTTACAGGTGGTGTCAACCAAAACACCACACTGTAGGGAGTTTGGGTAAATGCTTAACCAGGTGGACCAGGCAGTTTCTGTGACAGGCAAGAAAACAAGCCTGAGAAGTGTAAATACAAGGTGGAGAAGCACACTGAAGCATACTCAGGACTCTCAGAATCAGCAAAGAAAGTTTACTCTCTTGGTCTGCCTGTGCCCCGAGGTGGGGAGCTTTGCACATCAAAAATGGCAGGCTTCATGATCTGTTTTTCTTTGTAAGGAAGAGAAGACTACTGACCCCAGCTTCTCATTAACCAAGTGGTTCAAGAAAGGGTAGCAGTGTTTTAGGGGCTATTTAGAAAGGAGCAAGTTGGCATGCTGTTGCCTCACTTGAATCTCTACATTATATCCATTGTGAAACCAAAACTAACGCATAAATCCCTTTAGAATATGTTTGTTTGCTTTTTCCATGAAGAAACAGTGGAGGCTCAGGAACAATGAGTTCCTTTATAGAGCTTTGACAAACAAAATTATTGAAGTTAAATGGGGTAAAAAAACCCCAGCTTCTGAAAAAGAACATTATATTATTCCTTCTTATTCATGTAGGATCACTCATACTTTCCCGAATTTGTCTAATAAATGCATAAAAATAAATAAGTCCTTTAGTGTACTGGTTTACTACAGATTTGTTCAAATGTTGCTTTCAACTCATGAGCAATTTCAAGGCTGTAATGGAAAAGCTGAATCAGCTGTGAAATGTAACTTTTGACTTAATTATATTAATTGACATACCTAGGTATAATTTTTTTGAGTATTTGGTATAATTGCTTCAAATGACATTTAATTTGTCACTTGAAGTACAATAATTAGAAACAGTTCATGAAAGAAAGTCATTTCAACTTCAAATGAAGTATTTCAAAGGTATAATTATTTTGAATGTTATAATACTGAATAGCTACACTCACGGGGCTGGGGAGCCGACACTGTCAATGTTAAAGTTTATGGACCAGTGGGTCTCCTTTGCTACACAGGCCACATACTCATTTGCAAGATTTGGGGGAATAACACTATGTGAAAAGGAGAAACCACATGTTAGTTTCTCCTCCCCGTGGGCTAGAGACGGGGCCTCTCTGCAGAAATGCTTGTCATCCAGATCTCATTAGAAATCAATGGAAAACATTCCATCAAACTCGATGGGAGCCGAATTGATCCACAAGTTTATTTTCAGCTCCGCTGGAGATGTTCGAGAGGCGAGTAGCTGGCTGATGGAACAGCTGCTTGATGTGAATAGGCCCCACTGAAATACTCCAGTGCAGAGCTGGGGTGGCTCCCAGCGTTCTGCACAGCACACCCTCTGCTCCTTGGGGAAAGTCTCCACCCCCACCTCACCTCACAGAGAGACAGGAATGCAAGACAGAGGGAAGAAATTAGCAGCAGCCTTAATAATGTCAACTGGCAAGAACAGTGACATAGCTAGGAAGGTATTGCTCAACATTGCACAATACCTCTCACATAAAAATAAATAAATCAAAACCACAGAAAATTTAAGCCAGAAAAAGGAAGGTGAATTTCCTCTCCTGCTCCAGCCAAAAGATTAAGCAGCCATTCCAAAGCTGAAGGCTCCACTCATTTGCAAGAAATGCAACTGTAGCCCGTGCCATGCCAGTTGGGAACCAATTCCCCAGGCACTAGCAGGTAACTGTCTTCTTAGAACTCTTGGTCAGACCTCTGAATGGAGCCTGTCCCTTGGAAATCTGAGCGAGGAGTGGCTTTCTCAGCTTCTCAGCCCCAACTAACAAGAAGATCAGGTGCTGAGACATGATGGGGCAGCGCCATGGGTCCTCTGGCTGAGCTCTGCAAGCTCCTGAAGGACCTAACCCATACCGACTCAGTGAGTGTCAGGGACATGACTGGAGTAAGTAAGGAATTTCAGCACTGGGAACAGACAAGCAATTTAGTTTGTTGAATGGCTGAGCACAGCATTTTTGTGAAGTTTATGCTTTGGCTGGAGGTACACAAGAGAGAACTCCTGAAAAATATAAATCAGGTATAGCTGTGTTTTAATGTTACCAAACTGAATGTTGACCTAAAAGCTTCAAAGAAACTCCTAGCATTGAAACCATAGCTAGAGACTTGAAAACCCTAAATATACCCAGGATGATTTTTAAAACTGTATGCCCACCTTCTGAGAGGGATTTTTCTCTGGATGACAAATCAAGTCAGAAGCTGTGCTGCAGGGAGGAGAGTTAGTTTTCAGGAGGCAGTAAACACAGGCCAGGTCTCAGGCTTCTCCTATCAGTCTTATTTAAAGTTACCCCTTTTCTCCATCACCTAGTAGTCGCTTTCTTCAGTTCTTTACGATATGAGTTATTGGCACAGGGAAGGAGGAGGGAAGGGGTTCTCTGCGACTCCTCTGACTAATGCTGCACTCTAAAGGAGTGTGTTTGTTCTCTCACCTCTTGTCAGCTGTGGCTAAGGCTACTGATATCCCATTAGGTGCCTAACAGATCCAGGCTGGCGTGTAAATACAGTTCTGTTCCTATACACAACAATATGTTTTGTTTCCTTCAGTGAATTTGTAGTAAGAATCAAGGTTAATGCTATATGCCACGTGCAGTCTGCTACATATTTTTTGCATAGCAAATAGTTGACAATAATATTTTTGTTTTGGCATCCACACCAAACTTTCCCTATTAATCTTGGTTTCAGGGGAGCAGGCTCCAGCTGGGTGAGGAAAGGAGAACAGGAACAGCAAATTTGGGGAGCATTTTCTTCTGAATAGCCTAGTAATCTCTGAAAAGCCTAGTAATTGAGGCTTCATCAGAACTGCTCGCACAAAAGCCAGCACTGGTCTGGAGAAGTAAAGTGCAGTTCAGTTATAGCTAAAGACCAAAGTAGCCAGGCAAGCTCAGATTTACATCACCGTGTTCCAAAAGCACAGCTGCATCAAATTGCTCTCTTCAGAACAGGAAGGACTGGAAGCTTGATTACAAGTGCTAGAGAGACAGGGAAACAGTCTCATCTGTACATTGTGTATGAGATCTCTTTTTCCCCCCAGATAAATTATTAGTAGAAGGAACTGCTGCACACAGGAGAGGTCCTAGTCCTCTGCAAACAGGTCTGGCTGTTTGTTTGTCAATATGATTGTGCAAAACAGTGTTCTCAGAAAATGGTGCATTAGGGGCAAAACAATTTTATTTTTGTCCATGAAGGTTGAAGTTTGTCACTTAGCTTTCAGACAACAAATGGAAACAACCTATACACAATGCTTCAGGATCTTGTCCCTCCAGCCTCTGACCTGCCTGACCTGATTCCTATATTTGCATATTGATGAAATAACTTTAATCGGTCCTTGTACAGGTGGATGTCCTACCCAGTAGGACAACAAGTTCAGGGCCTCTGTGTTTTTCTTTCCTAACAAATTAAGCTTTTACCTCTACCTCACATGCAATTTTTTTTTTAATCAGTTTTTCATTAATTCATTTTTTCCATTGATTTTCCATTTTAAGAGTGTATCACAAAGGACTTTCAAAAGTATCCAGCTAAATATTATTTAGCTCTGTTAGTTTAAATGCAAAATATTACACTAGCATAATCAAACTGAATTTGGGCAGTTGAATCTGACTTCATTTTTATTAGCCATTGTTTGTTTGGATTGTTATTATATTTTTGTTAGATTTTTGAGTAGTTGCCTAAGATTTCATTGTTTATGCAGCATCTGAGCATGAATAAGAACAGAAGGTTAAAAAAGAACTTTAGAAATTAAACAACCCAACAAAACATAGGGACACATTAAAATGGACAGTCTCAGAAATGCTTTTTCCTTTGTATATTTATGACGTAACTGATAATTTTAAATGCTCCTCTCCTCTCCTCTCCTCTCCTCTCCTCTCCTCTCCTCTCCTCTTCTTTTTGACTTGTGCTTTCTTTTTTCTTCTTTCTTTTTTTCTTTTCCTTTCTGTCCCCTTCCCCTTCCCTTTCCCCTTCCCCTGCACTCCCCTAAGTCAGTCACTCCTGCAAAGCCAGAGAAGGATGTGACATCAGTTAACAGGGAAGCCCTGGAGCTCCAGTTAGGTCATGACTAAACACAAAAGCTAAGACTAAGACTAAGACCAAGACCTCTTGGTTTTGTGATTGGAATGGGGACACAAGCAAAGTGCCATGCCAGAGCACCGTGACTAGTTCCTCAGTTCACTCAGTATTGATCTTACAGGCTGTGATAGTTGCTCTCATACAGAAAATGGATATTTAAATTAGCTGACTTTTTAACAACTCACACTGAAAGTATTTTGCGAGCATTCAACACTCTTTCTCACTCTCCATTTTTTTTTCAATCCCATGCCTTTACTATGTCCTCATAGTATTTCTCCTATAAAGATGCAGAATTTGCCAAGGCAAAAGAGTTTATTGCTGTGAGTAGGCTATGCTCAGCAGAGGTCTGCACAGTACACCACTGTACTTCATGTACTATAAGCCCTTTAGAGTGGAAATTTACTGCGGTATCTCACCTTGAGAAGAGAACCAAAACAAACTCACTAGAACAGTAATTTAAAGACTGAACTTTAAAAGGAGGGGAGCAAACTAAACCTCCTACCACTCCTTCTCTTAAATGGTCAGGATCATGTGAAAATCAATAGGTTGACCCCTTTATTCCTTTTTTCCTTAACACTGTAAAAAGTCCAGCTGCAACTTTGTGCAATTGCTTTTAGCCAGAAACTGTTGTAGGAAGAGTGAGCACGTGTGTGATGAGCTGGGGTCACTGGGCAGACCCCACCCTGGAGGGAGGTGAGCTGCATCCAGCAGCTCTGAACGGCACAGACGCTGCCAGCGCAGAATTCCTGAGGCCACCAGCTCCGTCCTGCCCTCTCCGGGTGCCTGTCTGCTGGCACACTCCTTGCTCACCTGAAGCACGGGCAGGCGTAGCTGGAGCTACCTCGCTGGCTCTGTGGAGCAATTCTGAGCAAGGGAAACATGATATGCGAGGTGGAATTTCCTGCCTGCTGCACAGACTTGCTTTATACATAGATTTTAACTCAATATTGAATAAAATTTCCTAAAGCCTCCTTTTTCTGATCTCTTCTTTAAAAATTATATACATAAGAAGAAATCCAAGATATCCAAGAAATCCCACTCCAAAATCTGGAGCTTGTCTCTATTACAATAAGTACCAGTAGTCTATCAATAAAAACATAATGTGGAGCTGCTATCTTTACAAAGTCTGGAGGGTTTGTCAAAGAACAGATCACAGCTGACCCTGCTATGGAGTTAAAGCAAAAGTGCTCTCATAACAAGAGATATTGAAATGGAAGAAGCAAAGGTTTAGGGTTTAGGTAAGGAAACTGCCAAGTCCAGGAGCAGCCTGACCAACTGAGAAGACCTAAAATAAGCTTGTCGATTGGGAAGGGGGACTGTTCTGCACCAGTATGTCCCTGTGTGGAAAAAGAGATTTCCCTAAGCTTGGATGATCTTGAACAGGGTTATTCATTCATGGCTAAGTGTATATGACTGGCCCTGTACATTTGCCAGCAACTGTTTTTGAACTAATTTTCTTAATAAATAATTCACTGACATTGAAACTCTCCTCAAGAATGTAGCAATAATGATGCAAGTCATCAGGAGTCATGTGCCGGTTTTGGACTAGTATTTCTGGATTAAATTTTAGGGAGTGAGACTCCTGAATGGGTAGTCAGTGTAAAGAGCATTTTCTGAGATATATAAGATCAAGATCACCAAATCCAAAGGGAAACTTGAAATTAAGCTTCTGTGTCACAGAAAATTGAAATATTTGCCTATATGAGAATTACTCCCTTGAGGAAAAATTGTGCAGAAGTGGGTTTTGGTCCATTCTAAACCAGGACATTAAAAAAGAAAACTTACAAGTTTGGGACAGATAGGGAGTTGTTTTTCCACTCAGTTCAGCTGTGCGTAGGTATCACGGATGCACTGCCAGTGCATCCTATGGAGGCTGCATGTGAAAAGCATCCTTCTACCAGTCTTGCTAAATAAACAGAAGCAAATTTTGAGATTTCATATTTTAGAAAAACTTCAAGGGTTGTTTCCTTAATCTTCCTTTCACCCTAGAATTTATTAACGCCTAAAGTATTAGATCTGGACAGAGCACTGTGGCTCAGTCCAGCGAGTACCTTCTTGGTATGCTCCCAGCTCTAAGCAAGGCTGGCAGAAATACTTCTTGAATCCCTCTGTAGCTTGTATAGTACCCAAGCTCATTTTTTTTCACTGCAAGATTGATATAAACTCTTTTGATTGAACAAACACTTGTGCAAGAGAGAACTGGAAAGCTGCTACTTAAGAGGAAAATGAATGGCCTATAAAGGTTTCTATTGAAATGTATGTTACTGTGGCTCTGGGTATTACTTTTTTAAAAGGAAATGTAAAATAAAATTTTACGCATATTTTCAGCTGCTCCCATGAATTCATGTCCAAGTGTAAGACCAAGGTGTTAGCAGTCACAAAACAGAGGAGCTGTTTGCACCCTTGGGAAGCTGACATGGTCTATGGTACCTTCCTGAGAGCAAAGGTGTAGGTTTGGATTTTTTAAATACTTTTATTCAGAAACCTAAATGAGTGAACCTTTTAAAAGAAAACCACTGAGCAAAATAACAAACTAACTTTCCTCACAGGGCAACAGGAAAATGGCTACTTTAATAAGAAGCAAACATAAACCCCTTATTATGTTCTTTCATGTCTTTATATTGTTTCTGAATGGCAAAAATTACTTAAAAACTGTTTCCTGAAGTAAAAGAAAATGTGACATCAGAAGCATCATTCCCATTTCTGCTAAAAGCAGCAGCTGCTGGCATGCTGTTGGCACGTCTTAAATTTATGTTCAGTTCTGTTGATAGCACTGAGGAAAAGGATGTATTTTCAAATGGTAAGGGAGAAAATGTTAGTGCTACTGTTGTTTATGAGTCTCACAAACAGTGGCTAGTGGAAGTAGTCTGTGTGCTGCCTTGGCTCGTTATTGCCGCTGGGAGGCTGTGGTATAACTGTGTGTTGGGAGAAGGATTACTCCAAACCATAATGGATCCCTGGTGGAAAGCTGGACATTATGTAAGGAATGAGAATTGGGCTCCAAATATGTGACAGAGAGAGCTTAGATCATAAACAGTATATAACCAGTGCAAACATTAGAAATGGAAGAATAATTTTTTAAAAAATTAAAAAGATTATTCCGTTTGTATAAAGCTGAGCTCAATAAGTAGTAAGAAGGCATTCTTTATTAGAGTATTTTATACACTGGTTGTACAGCAGATTTACTTATTTGTTCTCTGGTTAGTTCTTCTGGATATTTGGTTTGCTTAGTTTGATTCTTTAGGACAGGGTTTATGGGATTTATTGCCCCAGAATCTGAATTCTCTAGAGGTGAAGAAAGAGAGACACCGAATTTCCTGTTAGAGCTGGGAGGATTGTTAATATTGTCCATCTCCTATTGGTACCGCTTCTGCCTGCCAAACAAGAGATCCTCTAAGTCATGCCTTTGGATAAGACAATAAAAAGAGGAGAAATAATAGGGTTGCTTTGAGCTCTATATCCTGGAGCATCACTGTGCTGTCGTGCTCCCCAGGCAGCTGCTCTGGAGCAGAGCAATGCCATGCAACCATCAGCCTCCATCGCTGCAGGAGGACTGCTCACTTCCAAAGCATTAGGAACTTCTTTTTCCTCAGCTTATTTCCTTAGTAAATTAAATTGTAATTGTGGTTTACAGAGGGATTGCAGCACTTATATTTGCCTGCTTGCATTCATAACTATATGTTGGTTCAGCTATAGGGCTGTAGGGAGGCAGCAAGCAAGAAACTTCCTTCCTGCTGTATCCTGGATGCTTGTTCTGGGGAAGGTGAAACCTCTGCAATAGGGACTGGGTTAACAAAGGCATCCGAAGCTGGGCAGCGAGAAGCCTGCAGTAATAGGGAATGTCTCTGTCCTTTGAGCTGCCTGCAGTGCAATAGGAAATTCCTGAGAAGGACAGGGAGCAATGTCTTCACTGCAGAGGTGACAGAGAGAACCCATTCCTATGGGCCAGGAAGTGACTGGGTAGCTTATTGTAACTTTGGAAACCACCAGAAATTGATAGATGGAGCAAAGACTGGAGAGAAGGTGCTCTTCTCCAGGTAGCTAGAGAGGACACTTATTTTTGAGGCTTGCATTTTCTTTTGCTGAATATCTCATGTCCCAAGGGTTGTTTGTGGTCTTAAAACATATCTGTAGTAACTGGATGTCCTCTTGGGTGCCCTCTGGCAAGTCCAACAAGAGAACACACCACAGCATCACTAACACAGGAACCACTTCCAGCAGGTCAGAGCAAGGCATCACCTGTTAGCCAGATGTAGAGGCTATAACAGAGGAGTGTGCTGATTTTATTTTCAGCATCAACAAGCCTTCTCTGAAGTCTCCTTAAATGTAGATGTAGACCATTTCTAAGTAGATTGACACCCAAGCACAGGGTCATGTGACTTTAAGACCCTGCTGCTGATCTGGAAAATGCTCATGGAGAAAAGATCTGAGGCAATGGAGCAGTTAAATATGTGAGCTGATATTTATCTTGCTTAATAAAACTGAGTCTAGAAAAAAGTGGGAAGTAACTACTAGAAACAGGAAGATCTAGTGAGGAAGGAAATCACCTGCCCCTTGGGAAAGATAGTTGTTAGTTTATGCATTGTGTTTTATTTTGGACTTTGTTGATTCCATTGTTATGTAGTGTTTGGATGAAGACTTTGAAAGGATTAAAGCAGTGATGTTTAAACTTCCAGGGAGATTCAGAGAAGGTCACAATCTGGAGAGACCATTCCTGCAGTAGCAGGAGCGGTGTTACCCTTCAAAAAACTGAATTTATGCCCAGAAAGAACTGAAAACTCTGGCTTGGAGAAATCAATAGAAAATAAGGTCACAGTGAATAAAGTTCTCAAAAGTTTCTCGTTCTTACTTGCTCAAACCTCTCACTTGCCTGAGGCCTACTCCATCAGCATTTTCTCAGGATGGTGAAGCTATGAGCAGCATACAGTAAGACAGTTCTGCTGTGATTAGATGTGAGGAAATACGGGGCTGTTGGTTGTCAAGGCACTGCTGGTATTTTAATTTGAAGTGTCACTCAGACTCCCTGAGTGGCTTTGCATTGATATTGAATAAATTGGAGAGGAATGAGTTTTGAGAACAGAGAGAAATTGCCCAGTGGGTTGGAAGAGGAAAGATTTCAGAAGCATGCATTGGGTTTAGAGGACCCAGCCTGGCCTTGCTACTCTGAGCAGATTTACCTATCTGCAATGCCCCTCCACCCTCACCTCCCTAAGACTATCCTTGTTGCACCAACGCAATTGCCTGTGCAAGGACTAGCACTGTTTGATTCCCAATGAATCACATAAAAACTGATTTAATGAAGTGTCCCTTGATCTTACGTGTATTACTGAGGCAGGGTTTTTCCACTTGCCTGGGGCTTTCTGAAAAGGCTCAATTGCTTTTCCACCTGAATTCTTTTCTAGCTTATTCTCCTAGCATTGCTTTCTAATGAACCTTTGACATTTATCCTCGTATCTTTCCACCCTCGAATTCCTAACTTCCTCTCTTTCCCAAGGTGAAATTTTATTATTTTCTTTATGAGGTGAAAGAAAAAAATAAAAAAAATAGAGAAATGCTTCAAGAGCTAGCAGCTTCTTCTAATTCTTTCTATTATGACAATATGACAGATTCTTGCACTTCCGTGGCTCCCAGTGGAAATACCAGGCTCTGAGGAGACAGGAAGAGGGGTATAAAGACAGAAGGCATTTACTCTTAGCAGTGATTTTTCTAATGAGAGTTTTTAGTGGTGACATTAACAAACTGTTCTCCTGAAGAATTTCCTGGGGGCTTCAGTGTCACTACATGCAGCATCAGCTAGGTGACAAGCTCTCACCGCCACCCCACTCACTGCAGAAACAGCATCCTCAGCAGGAGTGGTTCTGCACTCTCATTTTTGGCAGAGAGATAGTGAATGCTGAATGAAGTGAGCAGCACAACAGTTTTCTTATAGGTATTTGTTTACATCTTTTATTTGTTATTTTCAGTGCAGGGGACATTAAAAAAGAAAAAGAAAAAAAAGAACAGCCTCATATTAAGGGATTTAAAAATTTTTGCAGAGCTTAATTAAACTTCTAAATCTGTACTCTAGACAGTTAATCCTTGCAATAGGTAAGATGAAGTGTAGAGAAGTCAAGGGATTAATCCAAGGTCAGTGACAGAGTCAGAAGAAGCCCCCAGGGGGTTCACTCCTCTCCATTGCTGGTGGTAAATCATTGACAGTAATTTCAGTCTGCCCAGCAGATTTCTCCCAGTCTGAGATCCAGGAGAACAGGGAACTGGCTTTGAATCTCAGCCATCTTTGTCTGGTCAGCAGAAAGCCTTTAGCTCCTGATGATAATTGCTTTATGTATTTAATTATCATAACCCCTTTTTATCACAACAGCTAGGATAATGCTGATTTGGTTGAGGAAGCACAAAGAGAAGCAAGAAAAGTCAATGCATATAAAGAATAGCTGGCTGTGGAAATGGGCCAACAGAGTGTCAGTCTACCTGCCTGAAACCTCTTTGCAGGAGCTGCACCAGGAAAACAAATATCTAAATAAAAAGATGCCAGGTTCAGATACCTGGAAAACCTGTTTGTAAAAACCAAGGGCCCCATGAATTTGTCATCCTGTCACAACAGTCTGTGGTCTGTCCATTTTGGAAATCAGCTAAACATTCTGTATCCTTACACAGGTGCATAGATCTCGCAAAGCCCCACTGCACGAGCAGCCCCTCAAGTGTGTCCCAGCTTGCTGTGGGGACTGGGGCACAGGCACACACTGGAGTCCTGCAGGAGATGATATTGTGGCTACTCCTTGGCACTTGAATTTTGGGAGCTAGCTATAATTTGAATTGTGGGTTTGGTTTTTTGTTTTGTTTTGTTTTTTTGAAAGAGCTTCCAAGTTCTATTTTGCTCTCTACCCTAATCTTGGAAGTATCAGATCTTCAAAGTCTGAGAAACCCATTTTCCATCTTGCTTGCTTGCGATGCTTATTATAAACCATACATTAACAAATGATTAAAATTGCACTACAGCAAGTATGTAAGCGTAAATCTGAATGATGCATGATTACCATGAGCCAGCAGACATGTAGAAATAATTGGCCTTTAAAGTTCATTAGTCAGTTTTATTACAAATAGTGCATTTGCATGATGTTTGTAAATTTATGCACCAGCGGCCAAAAGTGATGACAGCATTCCACTGACTAGGCAAAGCAATTACAAAAAGCACATCCATTATTTGAAATGTCTATGCAAAACACTTGTTTTAATAATTGGTCATAGTGTTTCAATCCTTGGAGTGAGAGCTGCTAAACTCTTTAGTTACAGCAAGCGGCATAACCAGATAAAGTGACCCAACACGCTGAACAATTGTTTCCAAATTGTTTTTATTGTTGATTCACCCCCACTCTCAGTATGTCTGAATTAGAAGTACAGAGCTTCTGAATGGGATGCTGTTAGATTTACCTTTTCCTTTGGTGGCTGAAGAGCTTCTCTGTGACTGTTGTGGAGGATTTTGCTACATATGGCTGTTCTCTATATGTGAATACAACGAGAACTGAAAGATAACTGGGGAGATTGTAGAGGTTATATAGTGTCATTAGTACTGATCTGTTCCTCTCTGGGCATGATGAGAAGAGTAGTAGTGGAGGTAATGAGGAAAACAGTTTGAGGAATAACATGGATTAGTTAGTGAGAGAAGCCAAACCCCATCTCCCATGTATTTTCTTAGCTATTTCTGCTATTTTTAATCTAGCACATCTACTTTTGAAATTCTAGAAAGTGACCAGAAATTTCTGGGTCACTTAAAAGTTAAAGAAGAGATTAAGGTCTATGTGTGATTACATTGAAGAGCTGCATGTCTGAGTTGCCTCCAGATAAGGACACCTTCAGCACCTTTTCAATTTCCAGGTTATCTGTGATTCCCAGCCAAGGAGCCACATACTTTGAGATACCAGAACTGATACATTACTGTCAGCTTGAATGTGTTTCCTAATCACTTGCTCATCTCAGCTCCAGTGTGAGACAATTAACACACCATATGCTGCGCTCTCCATTAGCCAGTGCATTTGACAGTGCTCCCGAATGCTGTGCCTGACATAGCTCTTCATGTGCTCGTGCACAGCTGCATCAATAAAATCTGAGGAGGCAGGTGTGTGTATGTGCATATACAGATGTACGCAGGCGTGCGTGGCAGCTCAGTTATAGAAACGGTAAACACTCACAGCAGGAACAAACCGATGACGGGTGAACCGTAAATGGTTCTTTGAACTGTTCTTTGAAAGTGGATTATATGCTCCTAAGATTTCCATTATTTCACTATAATGGAAAAAAATCTTGCATTAGGTTAAAGATCTAGTAGCATTCTGCTCTGTGAAGAGAATATCTCACATTATCAAATCAAATACAGCCCTTCCAGTTAAATTGCTTCATTGCGTATATTCATTAAAATTTGAACTTTAACACAGAAAACTTCCAAAAGCTGGAAACCTGAGCTTCAAGAGCGAATTCCTGAATTTGTGATAATAGCAAAAATATGGGAGCTACTGCTCTGTGCTACATGTTGTTCCCTTCTTGCCATGCACTCCCCAGCTTAATTGTCAGGTAGACTGTACCAGCTAATAGTTGTGCAAGGCAAAAATGCCACCTGGCTGCACTGCAGAGCACTCATCCACCCAAGTGGGTAAAGTGCTGTAGGCCACATGGCACCCAAAAAACTACTTCTGTTACTTGGAGCACTCACCTTTAAAGTAGTTTCTTGCCCACTGGGGCCTTGACTAATGAAGATGTTAGAAAGAAAGTCTTTGCTCAGAGAGTGGAACAGCTTCTCCAGAGAAATTCTGTATGCCTCATCCCTGGAAGTGTTCAAGGCCAGCTTCAATGGGATTTTGGAGAAGATGTCCCTCCCCATGGCAGGGGGCTTGGAACCTGAGGGTCTTTAAGGTCCTTTCCAGCCTTAACCATTCTGCGATTCTGTGATTCCAAGGCACTCTGCAGTGCATGCTGCAGTGGCTTTCCCAGGATCACGGGCATTTCTATGTCCATATCACCTTCTGAGCTGCATTTTATGTTTCCATATGCCCTATAAAAATCTAGTAGTATTTTTTGCTTTCTGAGCAAAAAGGTTAGGAGTATCTGATATTCGAGTTTCTTTCAGTTTGTCAAAAAGGTTAGGAGTATCCAATATTGGAGTTGCTTTCAGTTTGTCAGATTAGCCTAAACTAAGCTCACTTAAGGTTAAGGATTGTACAATAAAAAAAAAAAAAACAAACCAAAAAAAACCCACAGAAACTCCCTTCAGGATATCCCACGGGAAGTCACTTTTTAGTACAAGGGTGAACTTTCCAGTCTGTGTCATCCTGATCTTCTCAAGTCAAATCTGATTTTCTTGACTCTTCTTCCTAGTCCAGCTACTGCGTAGTCACAAATGCTCCAAGTGACAAATGGGGTCTCAGTGCCCCATGTGTAGAAGTGATGGAAATGTCCTGGGCTGAGTGATCCAGTACTGACGGATCACAGTGTGGACAGCTGCACTGTGCTGCCTGCAGTGCCTTTTGGATAAGCAGGCTTGATGAACTGATGCTTAAACTTGATGACCATTCATTTAATAACTATGTGGGGTACAGAAAATGAATGCTGTCTCTTTTGCAAAAGGAAACACTTCACTTGGGCAGGAGCCACGACTGTTGTGGCTAAAGGATGACATTACATATTACTGTACATTTTGTGTTTTCACCACAAGGGAACAGATGAGTATCTGAACAAACACAAACACAGCTGAAAAATGCAGACTCTCATTTCAGATGCTTCGAGTGTATTCACTGGGTAATCATCACAGGCAAGGAAAATCTTCTGCCTTTTTTACCTTACAAGATTTTCCAGAATCATGGAGTTGTTTTAATTGCATGGAAGGTCTTATAGGAAAAGATTAGTATAGATACAGTGGATCATTTTAAGCTGATTTTGAAGTCATCATCTCTTAAGTTACTAACGGAATTGCCCTTGCAAAATTGCTGTGGCTGTTTGTCTTTTCATCTCGCTTTTATAGTAGGCTGCTCTTCTCACTTAATTCTCTCGTGTAATTGGTGTTTTCTAATCTTGGCTTTTCAGTAGGGGGAAAAGACTGTTCTCCAGGTGAAGGATTTTGTCTTGTGAAAGCACAATGAGCATCATAAACTCATTTGTTGCATAGATAAATTTTTATCAGGCTTGAATTGAATTGATTTTCTGCTGTGTAGATGATTGTTTGGCCATTCTTTCTTTTATTTTTTTCTTTTTTTTTTCTTTTTTTTTTTTTTTTTTTTTTGTTATGGTAAGCATTCTCTGAAAATTATCTTCAAGTAATACAGCAGATATAAGAAGAAAAGAGAGATTAGAGGGATATGCTTTATTATCCAAAGGTTAGACTGAATTTAAGACAATTTGTGAAGGCTGCATTTATTATGGAAACCTTTTATATACACTGATCTATTTAAGAAGGTTTTTCATGGAACAGGTGTCAAAGTTTAGGAATGACACTCCCCAGTTTAGTGATCTCCCCTTTCCAACTCTCCAAAACCACACACTACCCACTTGCTCCCCCTGCTTTCTCCTTTCCTTTCCCACTCTGGGACAGGAGTTGAGAACTGGAGACACAGAAAGGTGTAAATTATGGGTTGAGATAAGAACAATTTACTGGAAACAGCAGCGAGGTAAGAAAAGGAACAGTAACAGCAGCAATATTGATAACAAAAGTATACAAAAAAAGAGGGTGATTTACATGCAAAATGGTCACCGAGCCTGACCAGACATGACAGGACGTGGCCACAGCTGGTGGCGCCTAGTCTGATGAATCAACCACCACTCCTGTTCCCGAGTGGAAACCATGCCTCTTCTTGGAAATTACAAGGAGTTCTTTTCCCCTTCCTCTGGCTGTGACATAAGATGATGTTGAATAACAGAACACCCTCTCCTGCTGATTTGGGCCAGTACTGGAACAGCTCATACACTGTTCCAGTAACTTACCAGGTTTTAGTAAGATGTCCCGAAGACAAAGCCAATACTTGCTAGTAGAAATATGAATAATGAATTGGCCCAATAAATCCTATTTTCTGTGAAATTTCTGTTTAGACCACTAATTGTAGCATTCCTGATAGATTTGGATACTGAATTTGCTGCAGGAGAAAAGCTTTTTCTCTTCATGCAGTCTTCAGCACACTTTATTTCCTGCCGTGTAATAATGACACCCTAAAATACCTCATTAATTTGGACGGATACTTATCATTCTCAGAGAACCATCTGTATTCCAACCACAGCTAGCAAAGAAAAGACCTTCATTTACTCCTATCATCCCAGTTTAAAGAGGCTTTTAATGTCTTCACAGTTGCTCTGTGAAGACTGTCCGGAATTTTCAAAGCTGTGAGCTCCTTTACCTTTACTTGTCAAATTGGAAATAAACACACAAATCTTTTTTAGCGAGTTTGTTGTGTCTATTTCAAACAAAACCTTGGTATGTGCTACATTCCCAAGCCTTAATCACAACTGCTGGGCAGACGGTCACTGTGTGCTCTTGCCTGCAGCCTTTTCGGAGCATCGTTCCGTGTGTCAGTTCACCATGTCCTGGCCAAGGCCGTTAGGTCAATTGATGGGACTGCCAGACCTAAAATAAAGCAGCCACCCTGCAGCTTGGCTTTTGTAGAGAAAACCAAAGCAAAGGCAATTTGGTTTTCTTTTCCTTAGAGACTCTAATTTGAGGTGGGAATCTGGGGAGAGAAGGTGGGGTGGAAGGAGAAAGTGGAAAGTCCAAACCCAGAGCCTGGACTTTATGGGCATCTTGCAGCAGGGAGAGCTTCTCTGTTCTTGGCAGGTCCACCCTTGATCTCACTACAGCCAGAGTCCAATGATATTTCAAACTCACACCACACAACTTCAAACTAAGTTATGCAGATTCTTTTTTTTTTTCCTTTTGTTGTAAATGAACTTTGTTTATAGTGATTGTACACACACACAAAAACCCCATTATTGTTTCAGTTTTCTTCTGTTTAAATTCCTGCAGTGTTGTCCAGAAAACCCTGTAGGAACAGAATGTGAGCCTCTGGGCCTCTCTCCAGACTGGCAGCCTGGTTATAAAGGGGTGAAGGAAAGGGTTTTTACAAACCTCGGTAAATGGTTACTTTAGTTAATGATCTGAGTCTTGATTATTCACCCCACCGTGAGTTACACTGTTTTTTGGGAGGGTTGTATTATACCCAGACTGAAGGCAGGAGGTTATGTTTCCGCTGAACTCAACAAAAGGTGGATTGTGCACTTGTAGTACAGTAGCTTTGAATAGAATCTGGACCCATATGTTGAAACTGTTCTGGTCTCTAATTAAAGACTAGTATCTCTGCACTGCACACTGAGTTATTTTGAGGCAGTGAGAATGCCACAGCAGGGAGTGTACTTGGAGAGTTGGTACTGAAGGCCTTGTTACACCCTGCATGAAAGATAAGTGAGTAACTGTGAAAGCTTCAACTTCACCTGAAACTGTTCCTTTCTGCTCCTTTCTTCTTCTTTTTTTTTTTTTTTTAAGGACAAAAAAAAAAAAAACACAAAACCAACAAAAAACCCCAACAAAACCCCACCAAGAAAAAAACAAAACACACAAAAAAAAAAAACCAAAAAAAAACCAAACCAAAAAAACCACAAAAAACCAAGAAAAACCCAAACATTTTCAGCAATTAAATCTTGTATTGAGTTTGAAGACTCTTTAACTTCTCATTGAAATAAAACAAATAAAATGTAGGAACAAGACTTTCAAGGATATTTAGATGCTGCTTACAGAAGAGGAACTAATTGTGCTGATGCCTCTGTCTAAAGCAGAAGGTGTCATTGGTTTGTATTTTCTGTCTTCCAGAAAAATTTCTACCTTTCTTGATTTCCCTATCACTGCAGTCACTTGCACAGTCTTTCATGTGAATTATTTGTAAATAGAATCAGTTAGAACAAGTAAAGATCTTCTGGTCTGACTTCCTTACTCTAACAGGCTACTTCAAGCCTTTAGGACTCAGGCCAAATAAAAGAAAGACTTTTACAGTTACATCCTCCAGAATATTTCAGTTTGAATAATGTGAAAATTGAGCTTGTTTAGCTCTAGCCAGTGAAAGGCAGTCCAGTGTCAAATGCAGAGACTTCAGAGTACCTTATCTCATGTACCTCTATGCATGATAAAGTTTTCAGGTCTCTGTATCAGATGGCTAATGCTTTTTGAGCTAAATACAAAGGGATCAAATAATTTGTTTCGACAGTCATGATCATGAGAAAAGACTGCATTTAATTTTAAATTTGTATTCATCATCATTAAACTAGGAGTTTCTGGCCATAATCAAGCCTTTTGCTGAATAGATTCAAGAATATTTCATTATTTAGCTTTATAGGACCAAAATATCCTTTTTACAATAGGTCTGGTCTTCTTTTAGTCTTCATTTTGAAAAGCTTAGTCAAAATCTTTATAAGGCAAACTGCTCTGTACATGAAATACTTTGGCTGTGAAGGCTGGGATGACACGGAGCAACAAGTCATTTTTGAAGGCAGCCCTCTGATCAATGGTGCGTGCTCTGTAGGTTCACAGAGTAGTGGTGATGTGTGCCATATCACTCATTAAGAAATTTAAGAGGAAGATCTGCTCCAGTTGCAGATGAAATATATTTTACCACCTTATGGGGACATCAGGTTCAGACTAATCCTTCAGACACCTTCAAATCACATGAGAGTTAAGGATAACTTAAGAAATCTTGAATTTGGTCCTAAGTACATTATCACAGATCTAGTGACATTAGTAAGAACAGCTCTGATCTACTGACCCACTACTGTTGTGCTGGATTTCTCACCACTGTAGCCATTGCCTTTGTGGCTCTCCTATATATCTTCTCCAGCTTTCAGAGCACTTTTCAGTCTGAAGTCTTTTAGAAAGCAAGGCCAGCTGAGACATAGAGAAGTGACATATAGGCTTACTTCATGCTTGAAACCAGGATTGGTCATACCTGTACAAAAATTTCAATGGTTGTTTAATCATTGTTCTGATTTGCATTTTTTAGTTGTTTGTGGGTTTGGTTTGTTTTTTGTTTATTTTTTTTTTGACTCGAACAGTGAGGAAGTTTCCACAATCTCATGCAGATAGGAAGCAAGGACACTAGAACTGTATTTTGCATTCCTGTACTTGTCCTTCTAATCCTAGTCCTTTCTCCTTCTTTCATTATTCAGGACATTACACAGTCCTATTAATTATAGTTGTCACTGTATTGTGCTAAGAGCTTGTGATGAATTTTTATGCACTGCCTCACCAGGCTTCCCTTTATTTATCCCATTCTGCAAGTAGAGCCTACATAATCAGTATTTTATTAAAAGGGATCGAAGTTACCCCACTGTGCAGGTACCTACATTTTCACTTTGTTCCCATTCCTGTTCTACACCTGATGTTGTACTGTCAATACATTTTTCCTGAAAAAAACCCAATTTTACCAGCTACTAGATGCTTGATAAAAAAGTCAAATAGTTTGTGAGAGAAGACTAGTCCATACAGTTTATTTTAAAGACACACAGTCAAGAAGTGTGCACTCACTACAGTTTTTAGGTTTCTTGGTTTAGAAAAGTGCATTTCTTACAGAAGAACTAGCAGAAGATTGCTTATTTTTATAGGTTTTTTGCTGTATACCAAAGTTTATGAATTACCCTTAGGAGGCTATGAGAGGTCTGCTCCTGCTTGGAAACATCACACAATGATGAGAAATCTGTCATCTTTAGACAGCCTGAGTTACCTGACTACATATGGACTAAAACCTATGTAAAGGAGAGACTGCATTTAAAATTAAAATACAGAGCTAACATTTTTCTTCTTCTAGTTAAAAGGACTAAAGTTTAATTATCCATTTTTTTCAGGGTATTTTAACACACTGATATTAATATTGTCCTTATGAAAGAGAAATCTAGACTCTACAGTAGTAAAAGTGCTCCATCTCTCATCTTCATCATTGCATCTCCAGATACTCTAATCTGCCAGGAATAATATTGTTGTTTTAGGACTTTTTTTGTTTGATTTTTTTAAAATTTTAAATTCTGTAGATTATTTACTAATGTTCTGCACTTCACAGTTTTTCAGGCTTACTCTGTGTGTCTCAATCTGCCTACAGCAAGAAATGAAGAAGATTCTATCTTCAGTGATGAAAGTTTATTTTGTTCTCTGCATTTTCACCAGAATTGTTCTTGTTTGAATGCTGTGTTTCTGGGACAGTTGCAAGGTGGATTTAGATAGCTAAATCAAAGCTGAAGTCCATGATTTTGTATTGTTTTGCTTTATCCTTGTCTTTTTTGCCATTTGAATCAAAAATTTGAACCTGGAAATAGTCAATCTCCTGGAATATTTAGATTAGGTTGTGTTTAGGTTTATTTTTTCATAGAACTCTCCTGGTTTTCTATGACCTTACAGTAATGACTTAAAGTGATACTGAATCATTTCCGCCTAAGTCTATAATAAGGGAATAAAATTTAATTACAGGCAGCCATTCATAAATCTATGGCTTCTTAACTGTATCATTTCCCAAT
Source organism: Cnemophilus loriae (assembly GCA_013397755.1). Taxonomy (NCBI): domain Eukaryota; kingdom Metazoa; phylum Chordata; class Aves; order Passeriformes; family Corvidae; genus Cnemophilus; species Cnemophilus loriae. The sequence goes on along the minus strand of VZTF01005783.1, from coordinate 622,526 downwards.
ACAGCAAATTGTATCTTTCATGACCAGATATTCTTTTACATGGTTCTGGTTTTGCTTGGCTTGAAAATATTGCTTTTGTATACAGAAGGTGTCGTGGTCCCATTTCAGCGAGCTGCTTGTTCTAGGTGTGTGGTAGTTATCAGAGAAATGGATGGCATTCCACGGAATAAGGCTGCGTGCTGATGCATACTGAAATGTGTTGCTGAATTAGGGCCTCAGGAGACAAGGTCATGCTTAAAGGATTTTCCATTGCAACCTAAATAGTTGATAAACACAATGGTGAGGGAGGCATGTGACTCAGTGAACAGCCATCTGGGCAGATAACTTGAATGCTTAGGAAGAGGAAAGATGGAACTAACAAGCTAATTTGCTAAAAGCTTTTCTTATGTCTCTTCTGTTTGTGAATCATATGTGAGAATCTGAGCTTTGAAAATGTGTTTCAGAGAAGATAGTAGACTTGATGTACACCTGGTTGAACTCCCTGGAATATGTGAAGTCCCAGTCCGTGGATTCTCTCAGTGGTAGGTCTATGCATGAAGAGCAGGGCTAAGCAGTAGCCTGACACCTATTGTAATGAGATTTGTGGAAAGAACACAGCTTTCTTACAGAGAGAAGGGAGGAAAAGGAGGGTCAAGATCCCAAAATAAAAAATTATAGAACCATAGGGACCAAAGATTGAATGACTTAAAACAGAAGTCAATGCTGGGCAGCACACCCTTTAGAGCAACCCACTTTGAAGGCATCCCAGGAGCCTTTGGATACTGCCCAACAGGGCTCAACAGAGCTGGAATTCTTGCTAGAAAGCTTCCTGCTCCTGGCACTGTCCCAGCAGTTTGGCTGTAGCCAAGGGCAGGTCAGCCAGGACTCTCCACCTCCTGGGACCAGGTGCTGAGTTAGAGGACAACTTGACTGGATCCAGTGTAAGTGTTCCTCTTCTTGTACCCTGCACAGCCCTGTGAGAGCATCGTCTGACCTGCCAAGGGCACACAGGGTGCAGTGCACAGGCAGCTGCTTTCAAAGACCCTCCAGGAAATAAGCAACTTTCTCCCTGGTGCTATTGAGGAGAGCACAACATGCAATTTGTAGGACACAGAGGGTTATTTTCGCTACTTCAATATATCTCGAGTAGAAGAGTAAAGACTTTGCTTTGGGGTGCAGAAGCACGAGTTTTCACCTCATTCATGTGCTAAAAAGGCAGCTCAGCCACAGATCAAGTACCTGCATACAAGGAGATAAAGTGAAGGCATTGGACATGAGCTCTACACAATACTTTTCTGTTTATGCTGGGCACAGACACTGCTGTGCTAGCCCCAGAAAAAGAGAAGCCCAAGCCTAAGTTTACTGAAGGCATCAAAAACATAAGGAAGTAGTAAGCTGACCATACAGTTAACAGGAACAGTAGACATCTCTTTAAAATATTGAAAAAAACCCTTAAAATATAATCATATAAAAATATTCTAGCCTTTTTCTTTTCCTCTGCCTTGTCACATCTGTCCCAAAGTTTGGATATTTAAAAGGGAAGCTAAAAATGGCAGAATTTTTGCAAGCATTAGTGGTCTAGAACAACTTTGCTTTCAGGGATGATCAGTTCCATCAATGCTTCCTTGAAGACACGATACTAACACTTGGGCTGTTTTGTTTTGTTTTGTTTAACTATGTTGGTAAAATAATGATTCAGATATACTTGTATATTTATATAATTTTGTATTATATAAAATGCATAGACCTTTACTGGAAAATATTGCAAATGAGATTCTAGATGTTAAGTGGAAGAGGCCAAGCTGAAATGAGAAATCCAGCTTGCCTTTACTAGCTTTTGTTGGAAGTATCTGGGACCTCCCAGAGTGAAAGAGTTAGTTAAACATTAGCCATTCTGGTACTAAGGACAGTTAAAAATATCCTGACTGTAATAACTGATGGAGAAAGAGCACATTTCAACTGTTGACATATTGCATAACATATGTTAAAGACAGTATTTCATTTTCACAGGTAACTGGAATCACCACTTTTTAATTAAGAGCTTATCTGTTAAACTACTTACTCTGAATATTTTTTCTGTTTCAGGGTACTTTGCTGCTCACCTGGTAAATGCATTATACATAATTCTCCTCATTTCTATACCAGTTCTATTTGAAACTACCATTATAATTTCTTGTAAAAAGCTAGACTGTTCCCCTTACAGAGCTATAGATTCTTTTCCTGTCTTGTTTTGTCAAGTGTTCCTAAAATCTTGGAAGTTTATAATGCTTAATTTGCAAAGGTTAGTTCAAGCTGTGCAGACAATTAAATAAATTTATGGTCATAATCTGCTTCTCCTCCTTCTCCTCAAGTACAGGAGATTTCAGTAGATAGGTTCAAAAAAGAAGGGAAAATAAATAACAGCATTAAATTTTACTGGTATTTCTTGTCTTCTACTGTAGAACATTCTTCAACCTTATTCTTTCTTTGAGCAAGAAATCACCTTTCACCCCAACATGAAGAGGGAGAATAGAGATCTCTGAAAACTTGCCATGATTTTACAGGTAAGAAACTTAAATTTATTCTTATGCAAATTCTTGTGATAAAAAGGTCACCAGGTGGCAAATTACTGGTCTGGGGACATATTAGTTTGAGGAGAAGAAAAGTTATGTCCCTGAAAACTCACACTGCCTTGTAATTACTCCAGCTATTTTCAGCTTCCTTAGCTTGTTTTATTTCAGGGAAAACATCTACAATGAGAGCTTGTATATTATGTGAGGTACCATGAGGATTTGAATGAGCTAGTCCTAATAAGCACTTCTACGGGACTTCATATGCTGTTTAACCTGAGCTGCAGGATTTGTCATCAGAACCAACTTGATTTTAGAGGTGAAAAGGGTGACTCTCTAACGTAAGACCCTTGGGAAAGAACCCATCCTTTCTGGTTCAAATGTGTGTCATTTCGCACTCTGCATGAATAGAACTAGAGTTTTTTTAGTGTGTGAATTACTGAAAAAAAGAAAGGGAGGCGGGGGGTTCAGAAGACAGTAAAAATAAGAAGTAAATCACTTTCTGTGTGTTAAACCCAGTTTTATACTTGAAGTCTACTTCTTTTTTTGTAATACTACAAAGGCTCTATTGAAATCATTGTAGTAGCCTGCATTTCAGGGTTGTTTTCAAGTGGGTTGGGTTTGGTTGTTTGCAGTGCAAATGCTTCCAAGTATGCTGCTTCTATCTCTGTGCTGATGCTAGTTCCACACAAATAACTTACTGTCTTTCTGCTTTGCTTTTGATCTGAAGAAAGGGTTGTTTCACACTGAAAGATGCTGACTTCCGTTCTTGGTAATCAGAGTGGAACAGGTGTTCCTTCTTCTCACAGATTGCAGGTGTTCTCCTGGGTAGCTTTCTAAAATCATTTTGATGTCTCCCTGAGTGATGTTCAGACAGCTAAAGTGAATAATTTTGCAGTAGGCTCTGTGCTAACTGGACTGGACTATACCTTGGTTCAGCCTATGTGAATGAAAAAATCGATACTGTTACCAGGCTTAATTTTTGGTTTTAGTACTGACAAAACCCTTGACTTAAGACAATATCCACAAATGATGTCAGTTGATTCTTTCCTAAGAGCTTTATTGTGGCAATGACTTTTTCCTCCTCTGCCTCTACAGAGAGAATTGCAAGGAGTTTAAAGGCCAGATTTAGTACTTTCCATTGAAGGTCTAGCTAGTGTGAAGCCGAGCCGAGCAGAAAACAGGCCTTTGTCTTGGCTTATTAAGAAATGTTATAAGGACAGTCATTCTATCTCTTATTTATCAACTATTTTACTATTTTGTACGTCTATAAGAGGTTATATCTTTACCATACACTGAACATTGTTTTACAGTGTAAAGTATGAAACATGCATCCAAACACATACAAAAAAGTTTTACCATAAAGCAAGTTAAATCACTTACCCTGTGTCTTGCTTGGGTAGCAAATTTTTATGAGAAAAGAGTTACATACATTCTGTTAATAAAGAAGAGGTATTTACTTGGCAACATACATTAAAGAAAGAATGTGTGCCAGTGCAAGATTCAATGGGGAGTGGAGTTCTGTTTTGAGGGATTGCTGCGAGTAGTTATACAATCAGAAGCAAATCAGAGATCATAAATAGATACTGATAGATCTTAAAAATTTTCTTAAGTTATTCTGGGATGGCATATATTGTTGAAGGATGCTGTAAGAAAAATAATTAAAACAGTTTTGGGACTATTTAATACAATGGAATAATTTTCTTGTAAATGTAGTATTTATACTTTAAAAAATCTCATACAAGGATTAAAGATTTTATAAGGGACAGTAAAATGCAGCAAATGTGACCAAATAATAAAAATCTTATCAGGACACAAATGTCTAGGAAAATCTAATATTGGTGGGTTTTTACTTCAGGACATTGCACTTTAAAAGTCTGGTTGCATAACAGCGTTACATGCTCTGGTCAACTGACTTCTCCATTCCTCTTCTCCTCTCCTCTCCCTTGCAATGAAAACTGCAGAAGATCTAGTCTCAACTATTTTCAATTTTAACCTGTTTCTCATTTCCCCCAAAATTCTAACAACTTTGAGACTCGCTGCAGCTGAGGCCTCCTCGAGATCCCTGAACTAGGGTGCTTGTGAGTTATTTTGCTTCCCGACCTGCTTGGGTAGGTGTTCACTGGTCGTACACACCATGCTGGTCTCTACAAATGCACAAGGAGAAGAAGGAGGTGCAAGCTCCTCTTTAACTACAAGGTGAGAAAAACCAGGGCAGTCATCCAAGAGGCTGCACATGCAGAATAGGACACAGTGACTTTCTACAGCTGATCTTGCTATCTCAGATTGTGTTATATACAGCAAAGTCTAAATTGGTCTTCAACTTACCAGAATAGGTGTCTGCTTCAGGATGACTGAAAATTCTCTCTAAACGTTATTGATTACATCAGAAGTTTAGAAATAGTTTCAAGTGTAGACATTTGAGCCATCAGAATTTGGAACTGAGTTACCCTCCCAGAATTTGTATGTTCTATAGGGTCCAGAGCTGAGAGTCAGCCTTTGTCTTCTTATGGCTGTCCTTACAAGGCAGTTTTTGAGTCCTCTTTGTCACTATGCAGTCTCTTTTGCTGCAATGAATATTTTGCTGTTCAACCTGAGGTGAAAGAACTCAAAAAGAACCTGCTGAAACAAATGTTCCCCTCACCCAGTTTTCTTATATTTCTTGAACAAAAATGCAGTTTTCCATATGGGGGTTTCATAATTACCTTAACCTAGACCCCTCACACAATAGAGAATAAAAAAGGGGATCATCTTTCCTTCAGGAAACATTCTACATGGAGTCTGATCCAGTTGGCATTATCTAAACTTGCTTTTTGGGCTGGACCTAGCAGGAACAATATGTAGACAATAGATGATAAACTGCTAAGGACTGGGACCATCTCAGCCACAGAAACAGATGTTAAGATAACTTGGATGCAACAGCAGAAATGTGCTTCCTACCCTTCATTTCTTCAACTGCAAAGGCCATCATTTGGGCAGACTGGCAGGGAATCAGGAGGACAAAGAACAGTTAGGATTTTGTTGCTCTAGTGGGTTTTTGTAGTTTAAATTTGGTAATGAGTACAGTGGACATCTCTTGATTTTTTTCTTCTTTTTTTTTCCTCAGTTAGTCAAAAGATGTTGAATGCTGTCAATGGTTGCCGAACCACATAGAGATATAAATTATTATAATAGAAGAATCTATTATCAATTTAGATAGTGCTTTTCACAGTGCACTGAGCAGAAGCAGAGTTCATACACATGAAAAATATGCAGAATTTCCTTTTATTGTGAAGTTACATACATCTTTCCACTGCTGAGGTACTTCACAGCATGCTGGTTTAAGGTCAATGAAAATGCCATTCATTCTGCTCTGGGCCACAGGTTGGAATACTCTGGTCAGACCATTGATTTCTGTGAATAACAATTTGTCGTCGCTGGTTTTCTTAAATTAAGATAACATGCCTATAAAACTGATATCTGGCTGATTATATTGATCTTATCAATGACTCTCCAGTAGAAAAAGACATTCTTTGTAATAGGTTTTTTCTATACAAATGCTACTTCTAAGAACAGCTTAACTGTCAAGGCACATGCATGGATTCTGCCATTGACATCTTCACCTCCTTTGCCCTCCCCAGTGAGTTGTGCGTAGTGTGGGAAGCATAAGATCCCTCCACAGTTTGTAAGAAACATGCATTAGTAATACAGAAATACAGAGAACCCAGGCTGTGACTCTTGAACAGCTAGTCCTGTCACAGCTGAGATACCAGAGTGGTTTTTGTCTTTCTGTACTCCATAGGGTTATTTCAGGTTTCCACTGGTGTAGAGAGAATCTGGGTCACAGCTCAGCCATCTGTCTGTAGATGACTTTTCCTCAGAAATGCTTTCTGCCTCATTTTAGTCTGTACCTATGATAGCAAAAGCATCTAGGGCTGGGTGGGATATTTCCACGAAATTTGTTTTCATTCAAAACATGCTGATGAGTTGAAACTGAAAGTTTTTGTGGCCATTTGTTTTGACAAATATTTATTGACATTATTTCTTTGCTTTAAGGAGAGGTTTCTTGAGGTTTCTTTTCCAACCCGGCTAGTCCACAGTAGCCTAGTGCTTTGAGTGCTTCCCTGAGGCCAGGGTCAGATCCCTGCTTGATGTGATTTGAAGCACAGACCTGAGGTCAGGTTAATTGAGGAGGCTTCATAAACTAGGTCTTTCTGCTCTCCCCCTAGAACAAGGTAGTCTGTGGGTGTTGTTTCATGGTTATTGCAAGTTAAGGCTAAAGGTTAAATGTGCTGATTTCTTCTACTAATATAAGGGTCAAACAACAGGTTACAGAACATGGAAATAAGTTTACAGAGTAAAATCGATAGACTCATAACTCTATTCCAAGCTTCTGGTTCAGGAACTCTAGGAGTGTTGGTCACATTTGATGTTGAGGTTGTCTGTGTTGTTATGGCAATTATTCTCCAACGTTGGACAGGGCTTCCCAGAGATGAGCTTTGCTTTGGTTAGAGGCTCCAAGTTACGCTTCTGCCTTGGCAGCACAGACCTAAATTGCAAATAGAGGGCCTCTGTGAGGCCTTTGTGTCTGCTGTGGAAGTTCTTTGAGCATGCTTTGAAATTTCTTTTCTCCCTGCTAACATAGAGATCTTCTGTTCCAATGGATGTGACTTTGACCATTTGACATCTATGAGTGTTACTGGAATTTTCTTAAGTTTATTCGAGAAGGGTTTTTGGAGTCCAGAAGTGTTCTGAGGTATTGCTTCCATGTTTCTGTTAAGTCCTTTTCCTAGATGTAGGTTTAAATAGTCTTAAACATCCCAAATATAATTTACATACAAAATGCCCTAAAGAGCTCTTTTGTTTTCTTGGAGCAGTTTACATTTGGGTTTATCCCTCCAAAGCTGCACGATTTGTAATTTGAATCTCTTCATACATTCATAATAAAGTGCAACTTGCCACATAATAAAAGCCATTATCTGCAAAGTATCTCTAACATGTTTCACAAAAGATGTTAAAGACTTTTTCCATAGGGCCTCCACATAACCTGACAAGGTAAGATATATGGCTGATTTGACACTTAGAATGCCTCTGTTTTCTCTGTTTTATAGAAAAAATACCAGCACTAACATTCCATTAACCTCAGTAATGGACAGACATTCCTACAAGATTTCCTTAGAATTGTCTTCCTGAGGTGAGTTAATGCTTCTTTCCAAGTCAGTCTGAAGATCATGATTGCCTGGCAGTTTTGAAAGAGTATATTGACTTTGCATTGCCTGTCTTAAAATTACATCTCGTTTCATATTGTATAATTTTATCTTCTATTTCAGTCTCTTGAGACGTTTGGCAAGCTTTTCTTTTAATCCTTGGAAAAGCAGGCTTTTGCAATATTTCTTTTCTGATGTTGATTCCTGATGCTTTGGAAGAAAGTGTCAGAATTCCTGCAAAGGGCCAATTATATTGTAACTTGCCCAAAGGAAATTTTTTTTTTAACATTAGGCATAATTCCTTGGCATATGTCCCGAAACATGAGGATTATACATTTTACTAGCTTGGTATTATCTAAAATTACCATAGATATAAGTGTTGTGTCATATGAACATGTAATCTTCTATGTAAGACTTTAGTTATGAGTGAGGACACAGGAGGATGACTATGATGGCCTGAAAACAAAGACCAAAATCGTGCTGATCCCCAAAGGATTCTGGAGCAGTGAGAATCACAGGTTTTACACTCATTATAAAGTAAAATGCACACAGAAATAGAACCTAAAATAAGATTGGTATACACAGTGAGAACAGTTACAGTTTCTTTAGAGCTCTGCAGTCACCTGGCAAAAGGATGGCCATGGGCTGGAGCCAATCAGTTCCCCTGACCCTGACCAGGTTGGTACATAAGAACAGCATAAGAATATTGTGATACTTCCCCAAATTACTCTTTCCTGATTATGTAGGATGGGGATGCAAACAGTGTAAACCATCACAAAATACCCAGTGTCAAGAGATTTCCACAATATAACCACATGTTTTACAGGAGGAAAATACCTCCATTTGCATGGGGATTTGTGAACCTTCACCTGAGAACATTAGCTGCAATGAAAAAATTTAAAGTAATCTTCAGATTTGTGTATGCATGTGTGTGTGTTTGTGTGTGTGTGCGTGTGTGTATGTATACATGTTTTGGGGTGACAGTTATTTTCTCCGAGAGATGCCAGTGGAATCAGAATGACAGAATCAATATTTTAGTTTAGTTTAGTTTAATTTTTATTTGACAAATCTGTGAAGTAGTTCTTTGTTAATGAGAACCTCTGGTATACCACACATTTGGACACATGGTCAGAGCTTAAATTTGGCTACCTGTGACATTTTGCTCTGATTTTAATTCAGCCTACATATATTAATGGCACTTTGGAGGAACTGCAGCACATAATGGAAGAAATAATGGAAGAAAAGGTGGTCATATTTAGATCTTTTTTCCTCCTTGCCACTTCCATTTCAAAATTTTCTGCTTTCAAGCAGTGAAAGAAACTGCAATAACTTTCTCTGCAAGTATAAAACCGCTTTAGAAATATCAGATACAGATCAGTCTTCTTTGGTAGGAGATTTTTCTAATCCAGTTCTTGCTGTTCTTGCTCTTTTTATTTTGAGATTTATACAATTTTATATGTAAGTTTTAGAGTATGTCAATACTGCAGTCATAGCTGACAATATCCCTACTACCCACCTGAAAGGGTTAAAACTGCCCAGCCAAGACAGTTTTGCCTAGAAAACAGAGCTCAAAGTAGGATAAACACACGTTAGTTGCAAGGGATCTTATTTTCCCCCTCAGACTGTGATCAGTGTCGTTGCCATGAATATCGAAGCTAGGTGGAAATATCCCGTGCTGGCTGCCGAACACTCCGGTGAGGTGTGCTGTGCTGAGGTGACTGCATAATGTGGCTCTGCCCGTGCTGTGTCCTAGATGCTCCTGCAGAGAATAGAGCACTAGCTACTTCCCCCTGTAGTCTTGCCGGGGGTGCAGATTCTGTGACATGAATATTAAAAACAAGCAAACAAAACCTGTCGAGAGACTAGAGCAGCCTCCAGTTTGGGCTGACGTGAAAAGATTACAGGCAGAACCACAAACTGGTACTGCAGACCTGTGAGACTCAGCAGAGGGCGGGGACTGCTTTTCGTGTCACATTGCTGGTAGGATTTTTTGCTGGGTTGTTTTCCCACCGCTGTGATTTGAGGGTTGGGGTGTTGCATTGTGCCCACGCTGCCGTCAGCTCCGGGCACAACCCTCGACAAGCCGGCGGTCTCAGGCTTGGGGCTGTCCGGATGAGCGCAGCCTAACCTCATCCAAGAGGAAGGGGTGTAGTCTGATGTACGTGTCCCATTGCCTGCAAATGGCTCTGCCACCCCATTGTTTCCAGTGTCTCAGTGGAAGTGGATCAGGAAGCTTATCTGGAGCCATCCCCACCCTGTCACCGGCAGCCCTTGTTTGAAAGAAACGCCGCACATTTCCCTCCCTCTTCCCTCCTCCCCTCCACCCTGATTTAGAGCAACCCCAGTTGTTCCTACAGCGCTCTGCTTACAGCCTTCGACATTTGGTGTAAAGAAATCTCATTTTAATTCCTCGAGCACTGTCTGTTTCCTTCGCTTGGGGCTCGTGACAGGTGCCCCTTTGTTCTTTGATTTGATATTATCTCAAATAGCCTTGGAGCTTCAGCCAGGCTAAAAAAGTTGCACTAGCAGCAAACTGCCCAAATTAGCATTTTTGCTAATTCCAGAGAAACGCGAAGTTGCTGAAGCCCTGCCAGGAACCTGTCAAATTAATTTGCAGTGGGAGAAGTGGATATGGGGTGAGGAAAAGGTTCGATTGAATATGACACAGAGAACGGCCTTTATACACTTTCCTATCCCTGCTTTTACAGATAGAATCATGAATTTGGAAATCAAGTGAAATAATTTAAGATAGACCTTTATTTTATATCACGGTTGAAAGCCTTGCATTTTTCTGAGATCCCTATTAAGTGTCATTTTCATTTTGTAAGTTATTAAACCTTATGTTTTGTCTGTAAAGCACTGAAAATTCCCAATATTTTCTAAGCTCAACAGTATAATATTTTTTCAAACAGCTTTATATTTTCTCACTTTTCAAGAACATGGTTCTCCCATATTCATTTGTCTGTACTCTGAAGCTCAGAGTCGTTGGACTTTTTTTCTGTCTGCCTTGTTAAATATGATTTATTCTCCACAACCTTTACTTAATTTATGTATCATTTTTAGCCTCGTCTTAAAATGTATGCCCATCTGTTATCTAGGTAACTACCTGGCTATTGTTCTAGGCAGAGGGGAGTAAATGAAGCCCTTGGTTTTGCTTTTCTGTACTCTGCCTTTGCAACATATTTGGAAAACACAGGCACAGTGAAGGGTTATATAAACAGTAGATGAGCCATTGCAGGGTGGGTCATATTTTACAACTGAAGTAGCTCAGGAGTGAAATAGTATGTGCCAGAAGCAAAGAGGAATTGAGGAAAGATCAGTACATCTGAGTCACAGAGTCACTCCCAGTGTAGTGTTGTTCATGCCACACCTTTGCTGGAAGCATAAAATTTCAACCCAGTCCTTTATGATTTTCACTAGCAATACCACTGAATGTTCATTACTCATTTTAAGTAATTAACTATATTATTTAAGTTTTGATTACCAGTACTTTGTTCTGGTATTCAAGAAAGCAGAAGCATATTGTCACATAAACAAGATTAAGCATTTTAGTGAGGGAAAAATCGAGGAAAGGGACACAGTTTCTGTTAATTAAACTGCTTCCTCTTTTACATTGCCAGACCTCTAAATTCTCTTGTTACTCTGCATGTCTTACTGTGGTGTGTGTGAAGGATAAGCTAGCAAATCACTGTATTATAGGTAGGAAAAGGTTTTAAAATTCTGGGCTGGGGAGGAAGTGGGAAAAATTACACAGTGATGCTTTCCAAATTGAGGGATTTTGTTCTGGCTAGGGCTTGCTTCCAGTTGCAGCAGACTACCAATGAACAGTGGTAAACTCTGTCTGAGCTCAGGTGTCCAGCTCCCAGACTGCCTCTTTCTTCATTCATGACCTACACTGCAAGCAGAAAGGTTGCAGAAACAAAGGATGAAGCTATCAGTGATAAGCTGTGTGTCACAGTGAGAAGTTCTCTTACTTTGCAAGCCAGTTTTGAAATAGTAAAGAATATATAAGAATCTAAGATTCAATCATGGATTTTAGCTCAATATGTGTTACTGTTACCTGCTATTTCTATTATTTTGTAGTATAAAGGCTGGGCAGTCTCTCTCTCTCTGTTGTCAGTGTATTAAGCAACCTGGTCTAACTTTGAAGGTAGTTCTGCTTTGAGCAGGAGGTTGGAATGGATGACCTCCAGGAATCCCTTCCAATCCATTGGAGGGTTTTTTTCCTACTTTATCAGCCTTTACAGAAACGTGATCTGATGCACTGACACACTAATGTGATCACCTCTCTGTCCTCCCACCCTTGTCCCTCAGCAGAAAACCATCTCTCTTTTTCTTGGCCATGCCTCAGTTCTGTCTGTGCAGGCTGGAGTCCAGGTGGTCCAGGTACATGGCAATCAGCCATGGTGACCTGTACGATTTCCCACTATCCTGCTGCTGGCCCCTGTGCTGCTTCACAAGGCAGGGTGCCTTTCCTGGGCAAAGTGAGCAGTAACATGGCTTTGCAGCATTATCTGCATACTCAATAATCTGTGCCTCAGTGCGTTATTAGGCTGAGACATAGCACAGAGGGCAAACAAGGTATATCTGTCTTTGCCAGTGCATGGGCAAAGATACCCATCATTATGGGTATGCTGGTATCTTTGGTGGGCATTGAGAGTTTCTCTTTTAAATAAAACAACTAGTCCATATTTTAGAGACAACACTAAGTGATGCTAAACCTGAATCTGAGACTCATATTTTAACAGATTAGTATTTTTGTGTTTTCCCATAGCCCTGCTGCATTCTTCTGCTTGTTTTCTTAAGTATCATGCATCTGTGAGCTGACATCTCAAATCTGGCAGCCTATTAATTTGCCTATAAGACACATTATGGGACACAAACTCTATGGTGGCTATACTCCTTGCTTTATTTATTAGAGACATACCTAGGGTGAGATATTGGACTAGATAAGTTGACCCATAAAAATTTCTAGAAAAGATGAAGGAAAAAAAAAGGCACTTCGCTTTCACAAGACTTAACACTTAAGAAAGAGTGGCTGAAACCTAAAGGGAAATTCTGTGCTTCAGTATTTCTTGGTTAGAAAGAAATTTTATCTGTTGTATTAGGAGTACAAAAGCTGAGCTTCAGCGTTCTTTGAATGGCCCTGCCTGGCCGAGTGAATTCCTCAGGGCATACTCTGATGCTGGCCTGGGCAGGAGGCAGCCCGGCCTTGGCTCTTCCTATCGCTATTGCTTTTAACCAGCTTCTGCTGACGTTTGTGCTTCCTTGTAGGGGCTTTGGTTCACTTGTGTCTTTCATCGACTCATTTACCTCTCTTTATCCTGAAGCTGATTTCCTGCTTCTTACCCACAATCAGTGCAGTTAAGGGGAGCCTTAGCTCCAGTATCCTGTGGCTTATCTTTTAGATATAAATACAAATGCAGTTTGTAGAATACCTCATTTAGAAATGTGTATTTCCTTCTTGGTGGTGGGTTGTTTTTTTTTTTTTTTCTTCTTTAGACGATATCGTAGAGTATAACACACAAAACTTTTTGGAACGTCCATAGGACTGAGGGTTGCAATAACAGCCATTATTAAGATTTCATGCATATACACTCCTGCACTTTTAATGTGTTCTTAGCATTTCTCAACTGCATGTGATGTATTTACACTCATTGCTAGTCTAGGTGACAAGCTCATCAAAGAAAAACATACTCTGCTTGAATGGCCTCTGAAGATCCAATGTTTTCACTTCTCTAAGCAGCTATTGCCTTTTGGGTGTTCTTTTGTCATGGGGATGTTATGAATTTTAAGTCATTCTCTTCTCACCTCCCTCATGCTCCCAGCTAGAAAAAAAATCAGTTAGAAAAGAGGCAATTAACCAGCACTCAATTTGCTGCAATGCCATAATAGTAATAATAATGGTGTTTGGTCTGGATGCCCTTAGGGACACAAGAAATTCCTTATCTTGTGCAGTTACTGGAGTTTTAATTTTCTTGTTTTCACTTCATTTTCTTTTGCATGAAAAGGAAAACCAGAAAAGCCAGGCACTCTTTGGGCATTGTCACAGTCTAATAATAAGTGAGTGCACTTGTGGTGAAGTTCTGTTTGAAATTCTGCGAAATAAAAAATATTTGGAACATTTGTATCTCAAAAGCAACAGTAAAACTGTTAATAAGAATTATTTCCAGAATTTTATTAACTGAATTTAAATAGCATGAGTTGCCGGTAAGGTGATTGCACCCTTATCCTGTAGGATGCCAAAGGATCCAAACACGTGATCCGCTTAGATAGAAGACAGTCAGACTAAATATGAATACGCACATTCAGTGAAACAAATATTAATTTTAGGTTCTTAAAATTAATAACATTTTTCATTAATTTCTTGATACCAAGAAAAAAAGAGTTGATTTTCTTAAGTATCAGTACCATTTTCAAACTCAAAACAATCAAATATACATATTGGAATAGTAGTTGGAAAACTACCTTGAGATGGTCTGGCTTTTCCTTTCAAAAGTGCATCAATGGTGGCAAACTTACTGAACTGGCAAAATTAAACCAAGTGAAAATTTCCACTTCATCAACAAGTTGAATCATGTCATGCCTTATAAAGCATGAAGTTTAAAAATAAAGAGTGACTTATGTTCATAACAACTCCCGGCTGTGATGCCACTTCTGCTTTTATTTTCAGCATAGTCAGCTTCTGTAGCTTAGAGTTCTTTTGCCTTGTACAGTACAGTTAATTTATTTCTTAAAACATGCATAGCAGAAAATAGGGATTTAAATCTCCTCTTTTCTGCTGTGGCTAAACCACTCAAATAAATGGAAATGGGAGTACCATGTGTAAATAAGGAGAATAATATCCTGTGATGAATTATTAACGTGACTGGGTCATCACCTGTTGAAGTGATCCAGAGGTGTGGGTTTCTTTTCATGGACATTAATCTAGATGTTGTAGAACATCCCATTCCATTTCCTGTTCTGTGCAGTTGCTATTAAGAACATGACTATGCCTGGAAAGATTGAGAAAAATGCTGCTTTTTTTGAGAATCACAATAGCATGCAGAGGGAGTCAATTATCCTCGGACAGGCACCATTCAAATTCCCAAAAGCACTAGAAGTGCCAAGAAAACCCCAGAATGTTCAGCAGCTTTGTTTGGCTTGGAAAAACACTCACTCAGAAATTTGGCTTTTCATTTACCCATGATCCCTACAGCATGCTTCAGCTGGAGCCTGGCTGAAGTCACAATATGTTTCCTTGACCAAGTATACCACTGGAGCCACATTCAGGCACAGGACTTCTAAATTTGTTTCAGGCCTGGGCTTCAGGCACAGGGAGCTTTTCTACCGACTTCAGGGTTTTAAACTGAGCTCTATTTGGGCTGTGATTGCCTGCCAAGTTAAAGTACAGTTCTCATAAGGTTTACAGATCATCCTGTCACTAGGTGGGCGAAACAACCCCAATAGAATAGTCTCTTGGAATCTGATGAGTCTTCTGGACAGGAAGCAGGAGCGATCAAACAGAAAGAAAGGCTTGGAGAGGAGACAGAATATACATTTCAAGGCTGTGAGCAGAGCCAGTTTCAGCTGACTACTGGCAAAATTCCACATGTCCTTATTTTCTATAGACAGGTTTATCTGCTCCCATATGTTAGGCCCCGCTTCAGTTCCAGATTCATCCGCTTTCATTCTTTTCAATGCATCTGTCCTGTTAGTGCTCTGCCTTGCGAATTAAAAGGCATTCAACTACAAACTGTTATTTCCGTGATTTCTCACTCTTAGAATGCGACAAACTTGCTGCAAAGCTTTTTCTGTGCTTTGCATGTGCGTACGAAACGTATGGAAGCCAAAGCAAAGAGGCAGCGCATGTCCTAGAAGGATTTCTTGGCTTCCATGAGTGGTTACGACTTTTCAGAATGAAGGATTATTGAACGTTTCCCAAAGCAGCAGCTGTACAAATGGCTCCCACACCAGGAGGAGGAAATATATGCGCTAATCCTTGAATTGGTGATTTATGCCGAGACATCCTGAGGACAAACTGGAACCCCAGAGGGAAATACCTGTTAGATTTCAGGACCACTGAAATGCTAAAATCTCCTCAGGGTTTTCAAAGTTTTTCTATTTTCCTATCAGTTTTGTTTGCAAAGCCCATTTGTTGCCCAGGGGCAAGTATACTCCTAACAGTTTACTGACCTCCAGTAAGCATAAATTGACCTTTGAATTCAGTAGTACCCTGCCAGACTGATGCACTCCAGACTGGAGTTTAATATACTTTCATATGTTAAGAGCCTTTATTTTCTCCCCACTTTGCAACGTTAAGCTATTCCTGAAAATTCACATCCTTGGATAAGTGTATGATAAAAATTGTGGGGAAATGGGAAAGATGACAAATTATGCAGTTTCTTCATTGTCAGCATTATATCAGCTGACATTTCAGCATTGTCAGCTCAGGTTTGGAGCTCTTCTCAAATGTCTGCCAATGCTTTTCCATCCCTGACTCAAGGGAATGCCAGGGGCAGTGTGCCTTTCTCAGCCTTCCCCAAAAGCATCAAGTGCATGATCTTTTATCCAGCTCCATAGGGGAGGCTGTGCAGCAATCTAATCCTCTTCCATTTGTGTTGGAGTAATACAGCACCTGATCACATGGCCTTTAGGTCTATATCCTGCCAGGCAAAATAGGGTCTATATTTAGGTCCTAATCTTATAGCGGGTTCTGTGGAAGATCAGAACTGCTATTTGATGTGCATAGTTGATTTAACATCAGGTGGTCTGAAATATTTGTACTCTTGAATTATGAATGAAAATTTCTAGAACTTAAATATATCATTAGAAAATTACTAAGAGCATTTTCCTCCCCCTCACATTTCAATAATGAAATTCACCATGGAGTTGCGCTCTCCCTAAATACACAGATCTTATACAAAGATCAGAAGGTGTCTGAAAGCCATATAAAAGGAGCAGGAAACACATGCAGATTTACAGGAGGGGTACAGAGCAGCTGCATTTTGCCTTCCAGATTACCACTTCTGAATTTTGAGCATTCACTGAAGCTTTCAAATATCTTTGTAAAAACCCAGGTGGCTCTCAAGCAGACATTGTTCTGAAGCATCTGAAATATTTTTATTTGAAGTCATAGAAATTGTCCATGAACAGCAGAAAAAATTGAACTGAACTGGAAATACAATATCTTGAGTTTATATTTCCCTTTGAAACACTCATCTAAGTCAAGACTCTAAAAATAATACCTTAAGTTTAATTTCTTCAATCTGCAGAAATTGTTCTGTCCATTATTCTTTCATTTCTACCCCGGTTTTGTTATTGCTGTGACTGCAAAGAGGCATCGCTGACATCTAAGCAGAGCTGATACAAGATCCTAGACCATTAACACTAAGGCCTTTTTTTTTGTAACTTAATTCCTCTTTCTGAAGGTAGGTGCCTCACACCTCCTGCTCCCTCTTCCCCGTACACAATTTTTGTGTTCCTCACTGACAGGTAAGCCTCTTCTGATCTTTTCACTTTCATCCCTGGGCTCTTTGTGTCTTTTCCTCCCCTTCCTCTGCCCACTGAATAAGTGAAAGAGAGTAGCTGGGTGGCTGGGACATCTCTCTCAGTAATTATAGAAAAGTGTGTCTGAGGGGTCATGTAGGATTGGATGATCTTGTCAATGGCCCAGCTGAACTGCTGGCCTCCCATCTAGTCCTACATCTCTGGGTTTCAATGAAGCTTAGAGCATTCAATTAATATTCAAAGGATCAAGTTGATTTATGTAATCTCTTTTTATGAAAGACATAACATTTTTTAAAGGTGATCAAATATGGCAGCTGTAAAATATGAAGTGTCACTTTTGACTACTAAGTTTGTTAACATAGCAGAAAAGTTGTAATGTACAAACCAGAGGCATAGCAGTTGTTCTTCCTATTTAAGTAATAGGGACTCTGTAAGAACTGTCAGTATTGGTTGAGAAGTTTTGTGGTTACTGTCCTGTATAATTTGATCTATAATTTATTGCACAACTATAATAGTCACAAGAGAATCCTGTGATTTACAGGGCATTCTGTTAGGTTGTTATTCAGATGTGGACTGAATGCTTTAAATAAAAATACTGTACTTATTTCATTGAAAAAAATGGTTTGTGATTCTTATCAAATAACTATGATTGCAATGTTTGATATTATTTTATATTATCTTTATAAACAAACTTTGAAATCAGATGGAGAGTGAAAAATACTTCTGATGTAAATATAGCCAACTATTTCATTTTGTTCTGTCATTCTAATTGTTCTTTATCTCTCTAAAAGTACACTGTCATGGGTTAACCTCAGCTGGCTGCTTCCTCACTCCCCCTCCTCAGCAGGACAAGTGGGAAAAAATAAGATGAATAAAGCTCATGGGTTGAGATAAGGGCAGGGCAATCATTCACCAATTACTGTTATGGGAAAATAGACGACTCAGGGAAGATTAATTTAACTAATTTCCAATTAGAAATAGACTAAACTGATGATTAACAAAATCAAAACTAAAGCCACCTTCCCACACACCCCCTTTCATTCCAGGCTCAAGTTCATTCCTTTTTTCCTGATTCTTCTACCTCTTCCTCGCCTTCACCAAGCACCACAGGACAATGTGGGTGGCGGATTGTGGAGTTTGTAACAATTTGTCTTTGTGAGTCCTTCTTTGTCATGCTGTTCCCCTACTCCAGCATGGGGACCCTCCCAAAGGAGACAGTCCTTCGTGAACTGCTGTGATGTGGGTCCTTCTCATGGGATGCAATTCTTCAAGAATTGCTTTAGTGTGGGTCCCTTTCCATGGAGTGCAGCCCTTCAGGAGCAAACTGCTCCAGCATGGGTCACCCGCGGGGTCACAGGTGCTGCAGAAGACCTGGTCCTGTCAACAGGCTGCAGCTCCTGCCTGGAGGGTGCTCGACCATGGAATCTCCTTGAGCTACAGATTTCTTCAGGAAATATCCAGCACTGTGGCATGTAGTCCTTGACAGACTGCAGGGCCCGTGTCTGCTCCACTGTGAACCTCCATGAGACAGCTTGCCTTGCAGACAGCTTTGCCATAAGCTGCATGGGAATCTCTGCTCCAGCCTCTGGAGCACCTCCTTGGCCTCCTTCTGCACTGACCTTGAGGTTTGCAGGGCTGTTTCTCTCACATTTTTTTCTCACTCTGTCCCTCACAGCACTTTTACTGTGTCTTCAATATGTTATCAGGTGCTGCCAGAATTGCTGAAGTGTTCAGCTTTGCCCAGTGGTGAATCTATTTTGGAGTCATCCAGAACTAGCTCTGTCTGACATGGGGTTGACTTTTGGACTCTTTTCAAGAAAGCCCCTCCTGTAGTGCTTCCCCTGGCTTACCAAAACCTTGCTGTGTAAATGCAATTCATAAGCATATATGGAAGTTACTTTTACTTTCTCCCAATATTCTTTGTAGATTCATCAAGAAAGCATGAAAGTTTAAATACATTTATCTGTTTCCAGGCAACTTACAGTTCTATAAGTGTTTTTCATTACTGATGTTGGCATTCCTTTTATTTCTGTGGTGAAAACGGGCTGCAGACCATTTGTTGTGTATGTTATAGGATACTTTGTACATTGCCTACTTAGAGTATGTTTTTGTGTTCTAAATAGACACTATAAGTTTTAGTCCTACCCTTGTCCTCAAAAACTCATATTGTCCTTGAGGGCGCCAATGGTTCCCACAGGTTACAGCATGGTTGTGTTGCAAATCTGGTTTCGCAGTGATCAGAAAGGTTTTGTCGAAAAAAACCAAAAACAAAACCATAGAACATTTTAGACTTTAATAATTCACATTTTCTCTGACTGCTGAAATAAAGACTGAACTGTCTAACTTTTGTGGTTGTGTACAATGACCCTGTGGATCAATGAACTTCAAGGACCTGGTGGTAATGAATCTGATTCATGTTTTTTTTCACTGAGCCTGGATTTCTTTGATGATGCTTTTGTTCGAAGACAGACGGCTAGGGTGTGCTCACATCCTCTCTATTTTTTCACTCAAAATAATATATGTTAACACTGATGACAATGATGATAGAAGATGGAGTTCTTTTGAAGGAAACCCAGCACACTTTGAATTTCCTCCTGCCTTGAAGCCTGAGTATAGAATAAAAACATGGTGTTCTGCCCATTTTCTTCAGCACAACCAGCAGAAAAAATTCCTCCTGCTGTGGCAGAAATTAGACTAATATTTGCTTGTGGGCAGGAAGGTCTGATAACTGTTTCTGACCATGCCAAAAAACAATTTTGAATTTACACTATTCTTCAAACTTAGTTATTTCTGCTTCAAGGGGTCTGCTTCATTATATGACTTGCACTCACAGATAGAATTATTGTGGGGTTTCTGTGGTTTTTTTAAGCTTTCTGTCTTTATCAAACTTGATAAATGACATTCGTTAGAGCTGCAAGATTTTAAGTTTTTGAAACTTAATTAAGAGACACAACTGCGAGGTTATTGGAACTAAATAACACATATTCACGTATAATTATTAATATGGAAGTTACTTTAATGGGAATGAAGTATTCAATAGTTGATGTAAAATAAATATTATGATCACACAGGTACCACCAGATCTTATGTGAACAAGACATAGATAAGAGCTTTTTTCTCTTTCACTTAATTAGTCTTACACAACATCTTGAAGATAATGTTCTCTTCCTATAGGATTATAGGGTCAGATTTTTCCCTTTGTTTGTAGAGTATCCTGAGTTGGAAGCAACCCATAAGGGTCATCAAAGTCCAACTCCTGGCTCTGCACAAGACAGCCTCAGTAATGACACCATGTGCCTGAGAACTTTGTTAAAATGCTTCTTCCTTTACTGCTTATTCAATAGTTCAAAGATGAAAACCAAACCCAGTTTCTTGATTTGAAAAGCTGTTGTGATTATTAATCATGATTATATTATTTTTTAATCAGTTTATACCTGTAACTTTAATCTTTCTGCGGAGTGCCTAATTTCAGAAATATCTCCACTAATGTCATGGTATTTTTCTTCTATATGAAGTAAAGTGCTATTTGAGATGAGTAAATCTACCTTTCACAAGTCCATTTCACGAGACTGCCTGCTCTGTCTCTTACAAGCTTGCTTGTACTACGTAACTCTGTTAGGCTCTCCTTACAACTCCCTATTTATAACGATCTAAGTTTAGAAATATTTGATCACATATTAGCAGTGGTATAATGTGAGAAGCTATTTGTATTTCTGTATCAGCAGATTAGGCATCAGCTATTTTCTCTCCTACGTGGCACAGTAAGCTGCAGTGCTTCAGTACTTTGTCAGGAAGTACTGATATCTCGGAGGGGATATAGTGGGTGTACAACCACAACTGCATCCAATGGAGAGATAAGAGTGCAGATTTAGACTGTTGTACAGTGTACTTTGTGCTGACAAGCAGGTGTCCTTTCATGTTCCAGCAGGACACATAAATTATTTTACAAGTTCCATGCCTTATTAGAAGTACTAAGCAGGTTTAAGAAGGATCACATAAAACATACAGTTATTTATCGTATTTAGCATAACAGGTAGATGCTGTAGTATTTAAAGCTCACTGCTCTAAACAAAGGTTCTCAATCTATCATCCAAATTCTTTACTCTTACAGTGTTATGGGAAGGTTATAGGTTGCAAGATGTGACGGGAGAAAAGCTTTCCCTTTTGCATGTATAGCTATTGCTCTCATTAGGTTTCAATGTGGAATCACTGGGCTTTGTTTGGCTGAATCCATCTGATATTTTCCCTCTCATTTGAATGGAGATATGGTCAGACTTCAGTGGCTGCATACACTGCAATAGAGGCAAAATAATTCAGTCTTCGATCTCCAGATTTCCGGAGGCAGCAAGGCAAGTAGAAACATTTTTCTTTCCTATTCTTGATCAGGCTTTTTATCAGCCATGTGGAACCACTTTTGTTTGCTCAGCCACGGTTAGACTGAGGTACATTTTAATAAGATCCATGTGTTAGAAGGATTTTTAAGCCAAATACTGGAGACCCTTCTCATTCCATGTTGGAATACAATATAAATCCTGCACTTATATATCTGCATACACATATATGTGCATGTGTTTGCATGCATACTTGTCTGTAGATATGGGGTTTTTTCCAGTTGTTTAGATATTTTTTCCTCACAAACTTCAACACTTTGCAATGGTATTTAGCTACAACACTTCTGACATTTTATTTTCTAATTGTCTTCTTAAAAGTACTGAATTTAGATACTTACTCTAAACTATGTAGTATGTGTAGAATTAATAATTTGTCCATCTGATGAGGAAATAATCAAGGACATATCATTATTGTATTTACAGGTGAATTGGGCACAGCAGCATTGTGGAAGTATAAGGCAACAAATATTTCAAGAGTGAATGTGGTTTCAAAATATGACACATTAATCCACTTTGCTGAATGTATCCTAGGGAAAAAAGTCAAAACATTCAACTATTTTTCCATGTTTCTACAGTTCAGTCAACAAGATGAAATATGATAAAAATACAATGCTAAAAAGAATTAAATATGCTTTTATATAGAGAAGAATCCTCTCAGTATTTTATTATTTCCAGGATTTTCCAGGACTGTTTCTATGTATAGAGGACCAGTTTTGTGGTGGTGTAACAGCCTTTGAGTGGCATTAGCCCAGCAAAGGACATTATAATGAAGAGAAGAATGAGGCCCATTGTTCTCAACATGAAGACAGTTTTTGACTTATATGATCAGAATAACTGAGTGATTGCCTTGTTTCTTCTCTGCAAGAGAGGACACAGCTGGAGATAGAGGAGCACATTCACAGCATGTGGCTACCTTGGTACCAAGGCTAAGAACAGCTTTACTAACAGGACTGGCTTAGACAATATCCCCAAATAAAGTCATTTGCTGGGAAAACATTGCAAGTCAATCCATGGTGAGGAAGTTCATCACTGCTCAATACGTTACCACCAAACGTGAAAAGCAGTGGCTTTGAAAACTAAGCCAATTCATAATTTTCTGAACAAGGAACTATCTCATAGCTGAAAGAGGAATAAGTGCCAAAGAAAAGTGACTGGAAGTGAAGGCAATTTACTGCTGTAGGCATAGAGCTAGTGGAATTGCTATTTGTCAAGAACTGACCTTTTCCTCTTCAGTGGATCTACATCCATATTGACCTATCTTAAAATCTAAGTAATTCCTGTCCACTCTGTGCTACCTTGGGATTAGAACTTATTCTGTCTGACTTTTATGTATTTCAACTACTGTTCACATTCTGGCAAGAAAACAAATTCCGTTTTAGACTAGTTGACTCAGTTGTTTCACTGAAAGAAGTCAAAGGTAAGAGATTTTCCTTGACTCTACTCTCCTATTTTTACTTACTGCAGAGTTTTCCTTGGTCACTTATCTGGAAGTGAGATCAGCAAACAAAATAGAATTTAATAGCATTTTTTAATTAAAGTTTGAAAAACGGAGGAGGGAAATGCTTCTTGAAAGGTGAAGGGAGTGGTGTTTTTCTTCTGAGGGACTGAAGGAACTTAATTTCTAGATAAACATCGTTTTTGAAGATTTCATTCTTTCTACAGCTGTGGGCAGGACTTTACATTTATGTTGTGTATTCCCTGGACTGGTTTCTACAATACAAGAGTTTCAAATGATACCTCATGCAGAGTAATGCAAAACCAACTGAATAGGTCTCTTAATGTGCTTGAAAGCAGCCAATTTACATCAATAATAAAGTGAGCCTGTTTTGGCTGATATTTAACAGTTGAAAATAAGATCTTCACAAATATTTTGTTTGCAACAACATATCTCCCTGCTCTGAGCTTCCGTGGTGACTGAATTGGATTGCGTTCCTGTTTTTTGTCTAGTGTAACACTTAGCAAGCTCAAAGTCCAGGATCTTCAGCTCAAGACCATCCTGTGATATGAGTCAGGAAACTTTGGGCAGCCCTCATGCTACTAAATTTAAATCTTAAAGGATATGAGGCTTTGGATTTTTACTTTCTCAGTCTTCCTACCATGCCTTGCTGGTGTCAAGAGATTCAGGACTTCCTTTTCAATGCAGTGAATGTTTCGGACTATCTTTGGTTTTCTGAAATTAGATGATCTCATGGTCCCCAGTTTCCAGGGACCACCTAGGTTGTTGCTCAAACTCAGTCTCCAACAGTTCATTCTTCCCAAAGCAATTTTTACCCCCCTGGAACCTCCTTTTACACAGAGTTCAGAAAATGATCAGTTTTCAATTTTAGCTGGAGCTTGCCATTCCCCACACCCTTACTCCCAAATGTCAGTATTTCCTGTGGAAATCAAATTTTTAGTTCCAAGCAGGTTTTAACAAAGAATCAAGCTGCCGCAAAACTTGGTCATAGTAAACTGTGGGCCAAACTGTGGAAACTGTGGAACTCTTCATGCCAGTGCTCAAAGCAACCCAAACCACAGTCATCCTGCCTAGAAATTAATCAAAGCAGCAAAGACAACACTGAATATAATTTTCAGCTAGAATTTTACCCGCCTTCTGGAAATGAAACACACATTGGAACCAAATGTTGTTTAAATCAAATGAGTGATTATAGCAGGCTGTAAGACATGAGACATGTTCACTCATTAGTGATCTCCTGGAATGTATTTGTGGCTTGGACATCCTCTTGACTCCTGAGAATCTTTATCCTATTGCATTTCCCACTCTCATTTCTCTTTCCTTTCTTGACAGAAGAGCCACAGACAATTTAGGTAGCTCTCTTTACATGGGATAAACCGATTTTTTCTGGCCCAAAAGCATAAAATGCTAAACCAGATTAATTACTATGAAGTTTGTCTGTTCCTTCTGACAGAGAAGAAGTGTATTAAATCACATTAAAAGGGTATATTTTAGAATATTCTTTCTACTGGTTACTTGACAGGGGAAAAACCTGTCAGAAATAAAGTCCACCCCATTACATTGAAAGCTGCTTTCTTTTGCATTCATTTTGTCATGGAATCACAGAATTGGTAGTGTTGGAAGAGACTTCTGGAGATCCTCTAGCCCAGCTTCCATGCCAAGGCCGAGTCACTTAGAGCAGGTCACACAGGAGCGGGTCTGGGTGGGTTTTGAATGTCTACAGAGGGAGGAGACTCCACACCCTCCCTTACATACGGTGTCCTTCTTGGGAAGTCCTGCTGCTGTCTCCCAAGTTGTAGCCAATTTGAATTTACATTTCACAAAGAAAGATATTCTGTGTGATCAGCTAAGACAAAATCTCATTACTATGGTCTAGAATTTTCCTTAAAGGATGGCAGGCAGCCCCATGTCTTGCAAGAATTTTACTGCAAACTAGGCAAGAGTGGATACTGCATTCATATAACAATAGTTAAGCAAACTAGCAGTGGATATAGCACTAAATAGGAAGAGCTTTATGGTCCTGCAGTTGGGAATGACAGCTCTTATTTCCGATTAATCTCCTTGTAAACTTATGGAAAACTAGTTGATTTATCTCTTCACAATTTGAGAAGGTTACTGGCCACTCACAATGCATTAGAGAAGTTTCCTAAAGTATCTATAGCTTTTTATTTCTGTCTGCATATTTTCATGTAGTCAGATCAGTTGAGAATTTGTTTTGCTGTTAAAAAACCCCAAATCTCCACCCTGTCTCATAACATAAATTGGATAGCTCTGAAACGCTTTCATGAAAGGTGAATTTTTAAAAAAAGATAAAATAAAATCTCAAAAATGTTATGTTTAGATTTTTCTATGCAAAATTGTGAGGTTTTTTTTTCTTCAGAATTTCAAGAAATGAATCCAAACATCCAGCAATTCTGAGGTAACATCAATTCTTTTCATTGCAGATTGGAATAAATGTTGATGTGTAAAAACATTTATTATAAACCTTTGCATATGGAACAACCGCTTTTTGACATTGCTGTACTCAGAAGTACTCAAGAGCAACTGAGAAATGAGTCCAGTGAATATTTGGTGTTTGGCAGCTTAACACTCTTTTAGTAAAAGAAACTTCACTGGTGTTATCTCACTTTCTATATTTCTGTATAAATGAAACACAGAAGAGCTCTGCTGTTTGCCATGCATTTTCTCTAAATGACTCAAGCATGGATTTCCGTTACCATAAATCCATACATATATATTTAGGAATACAATTCACATATGACTTCATTTTACCACTGTCCCAAATCCAATCCCACAATTTAATATAAATAAGTGTTCATTGTGAAGTCTTTCAGAGATATCTTTTCTCATTTGTTTCTCATTAAAGCTAGCAGTGTAAATTCAACATTCATAAATTATGTAATTTTTTCAAGAATGTTTTACAGCAAATTTATAAAGTAAAAGAGGACATTTGACCTTGAAAAGACAAAGTTTAGTTTTCATCAAAATTTTAGAAATTAAGGAACAGAGCACAGTCTGTCCATTTTCCCATCTGTACTCCCACATAAAAATTTTGATTTTTATTTGGGGGAAAAATTTTGAAACATCATAAAAGAAAAAAATTGGGAAAGGGATAAACAATTCTTAATATCTTCATGCCCATAGTGTTAACAGTTTAAAAAAAAANGGTTTTTTAATAAAAGTTTAAAAAAAAAAAAAAAAAAAAAGCTGAAATTAAAAATTTCATTTAGTTTTTTTAGATCTTGATTGCAACTTTTGTAATTAAGAAAACTAACACAATTAGCATAATATTTTGTAAAAAAAATTAATGCTTTTAGAACAACTAATAGCTTGGTGTCTTTGGGGTTTCAGTTGTAATTTGACAAAGACATTCTAGTAAGGTCTTTCGGTGTCCTTATATCTTGAGAAAAGGTACAGGACACTTCATTACCCGCGGGGTCCTCAACTACTACATGCCCGGGAAAGGAAAATCGGTATGGAATATGCAACAACAGGAAATAAATGTATGTGTTAGTGCAGTGTTAGGTAGTGCAGTCTTGACTCTAAAAATCTTGTTCAGGATGGACATCACGTTCGTCAAACATTCTTGGAGATCTTTGATGTCTTTTTGGCACTCCAGATCCGGACAAATCAAGGAAATTTTATTAATCACCCACGAAATCCAGAAGTATCCTCCTCAGGTCCAAAGGGCTGTAGGAAAAATACAGCCAAAATGTGGATTTGAAAAATGATTCTGCGTCCCTTTGTCAGTAATTCTTGTCAGCGCTAGTACTGTGGTGAAGGGTCCTTTACCATCAGTTGCCTCAAAATTTTCTGAATCTATCTATTTCTTCGAGAACTGGACTTGTCTGATGAAAGCTGCTCTGTGTGTTGGGGTTTCTCATCAGCTTGCACAGTGCGGCCCACTTCATGTATTTGAATGCACTTTTGAAGACCGCTGCCCTCATTAACTACTTATGGATTCATATTCCGTATGGCAAGAGTTACACAGGTAAAAACATCCTGCCAAGATCCAATGGTGTACAGCTGGGTTTGCTGTGAACACCACCACTCCCTCTTTGCCCCTTGGGGTGGCTGACCTTAGCTCTGGCTGTTGTTGACATGGTTGCTTAGCAGGAACTTGTTGCAGGTGGAATGAGAAAGGCTTACTCACAAGAGTGTAAAAGTAACTTAATAAAATACAGTTTTAGTGGAGAAAAAAATAGTTTATGACTGCAGCAAATATCTCCTACTTATACTAAGGTTTGAAAATTTGTACCTTTTAATTATCGGTATTTGAAAGGTAAATTCAGTGGGCTAGTTAATAACCGTGGCTGATACCAATCACTATAGCAATGCCACAAAACTTCAATGAAGTACTTTTGTCTTGACCAGTTGTCAGACTTGCTTTTCATATTTTAGGGTATGATTTGATGAATGCAAAAAGCAGTACTTAAAAACAAAAGGACTAAAATTGCAAGTGGAAGGCTGACAGGAAGGTACAAACCTACATTAAAAATGTTCTAACACTTTTGAGAGGGCACAGCATTAGGTTTTTATGTTTTAACATTTTGATGTGAATTGTTGCTGACCCAAGTGATTATTCAAAATTTGGGACAGGACCAGTTGCAGCTAGGATGAGAAACTGGTGATAGATGCTCTCCAGTTAATTTGCAAAAGACATACTCAATTCCATTTCCCGTATAACAAGAATCCAACAGCAGATATTTTATTTTCTCACAGCTTCAAGTCCCTTTAAAAGAACCAGAGAAAAGCATATCCATATCTGTCTTTTGGTTTTCCTTATGGCTATGCTCTCAGCCCTTAATTTAGTGGTCTATCTGGCATTCTGCTCCTCTTCTCCAGCTTGCTTCATCGTTCATCTCCTCACATAAATACACAAAACTCCATTAAAACCCTAAAAAGGCTATAACACTCCTCCATTCAGATATAAATTGTACAAGCCTTCTTTTTTTACTCTGCATGGCAATGTATTTCAGTGTTTGGGATATGTGTCTAGGACAATTTGTAGAACTCCTAATTCTTTTTTCTTGTTACTCATTACACTCATCAAACTTTCTGTGATTTGATATCAAGCACAGCAGATGTGCCATGTGGTTCTCCTTAGCTGGCCATATGCAAACATAAGTGCACACTGCTTCTGAGTGTTCATGGGGTGGGCTGGGTAGAGAATTACTTGCCACTAACAATAAGTAGCAGTTAAACTGAAGTGGGAATACTTTAAACCTGTGATCAGGACACAATATCAAAACTTGTGATCAGGACAGTAGCTCTCTCTCTTTCATCCGATGCACATACACACTTATTTCTCTCCTTTCAATGCCGTATCTTTACTTCTAATGTGATGAATTTGGTGTTAACTCAGCTGAACTGGTTTATCAGTTGGAAAAAAATCCTTACTCAGCAGATGCCTCTTCTGGTTTTGATTTGCAAATCTACCACTGGCTTGAAAAGAGACAAAGAAATTGAGGAAATAAGCTTCTTGGGCAAAAGTATCTAGCTTGGACAACATCTTGCTATTCTGAAAAGAGAATTTAAGAGGTTATGACTTTGCACCAGGATAAGAGATAGCCTTTTTTGTTTTGGGGCCTAGAAAAGCCTGTGTGGGTTAGCTGAGGACTTACAATAGCTTTATTCTGACTGAGATGATGATTTAATTTGATGCTTTCTTAAAAACCCAAAATAATCCATCAAAAGCCCTTCATAAGATTTTATAACCATTGTTTGATGTGTTTATATACACATAGAAGAAACATATTCAATCTGTTGGCTTAGTCCAGTTCTAAAGGAGGTAGAGTTCAAGCCAATCGGTGATACTGTTTCCTCCTTGTTAAAAGTAAACCCTTTACTTTTACATCTGCACGCATCTAAGTTTTACCTCAATCCAGAATGCATAACTTTCCAACTTAAATGCCTTCTTTGATAGCAGTGTAACTTTTAGCCCTTGATATATAATGTTTATGTCTTTCTATATAGGCACACACACATTGAGCACAATTGTATGTGTATTTATATGTATATTTAAACATGCATTTTACAAAGGCACACAGCACAGAGAACATTTTAATTATCAGTACCCAGTTCTAGAACTGAAATTAAGCTGAAAATAAAAGAAACTAGACATTACTTTGTTTCACTGGCAGTTCGTGTTCGCATTTCACCATAATCTCTGTGTAGGGTCATTATCATTGATCCCATTATAATTTTCAGATTTGAGTTGCTTTGAGGCATCAAGTCCAAACTCCTACTCAGAGAAAGTCCATGAGATCATTGACAAAATAGTAAAAGGCAAAAGAATTTCCAAGGCTTGAAACTGATGTTAGTCTTTAAAACTCTGAGCTGTATGTTCTCCTGATAGAAACTGCTGCCACAGGAGCTGTTCTTTTAACAGGAATTAAAACTTAATCTCTTTAGCACTGTAAATCACAAAGTAAAAAAGTCAGTGACCAATGTAAATACTTCAGTCAGATTATTCTAATCAAGAAATGCTTATTGCTGTTTTATTACAAGCTACACTTAAAAATCCATGTTAATAATAGCAACTCTAGGGCACGTTTCAAAACCTTAATTTATTCAACTACATCAAAAGAAAATAAATAACATTTTTGGCTTTAAATTTCTATTGTTTGGCACATAATAATGGAAGGATGCATGAGATATTAGCAGATTAAAGAAATCAAGGGATAAAATATTCAGAATAAATTGTTCTGCTGCAGCTCACTATTTGTCTCTTTCTAGAACAATCCAGCTTATTTTTGTAGTTGTGGAGAAAGCAGCTTTGGAAATAAAAGCCCCCAGCTCAGCCAGAAGTTTCTGCACACACAGGCCACATTTAGCTGCAGTGTTACCTATGTCTTCATACTGCTGTTATCTTGATTACTTATGTTGTTTTCAAAGGGCACATCTGTTTCCAGGGACCAAATAACATAAACATTTCAGACCACTCTAAGATTTAAAAAAAAAAAAAATAAAGAAAGAAAAGCTAATGCTCCTATTTTTTGCCTTCTCGTTGTGCTCTTGGCACTTATCTGTTCATGTCTTCGGCACTGTTCTCTTTAGCCCCTGCATTCTGTCTTTGTAGACAGGAATCTGTGTAGGATGCAGGAACAACCCACGGAATGATTTTATTAATAATGAGAACACTACTATACATCTGATAAATGTACGGATCTCAGCGGCTCGAGGACAGGGGTGGATTTTTGGATATCTTATTTTCTTACTTCAGTTGTTCCTTTCAAGATTCCTTAAAGAGAATTGATCTTAAAAAAACACTTCCCTTGATAACAAAGCATTTTTTTTGAACTGGATATTCATACTAGTAATCACCAATTATCTTTCTCAATAAATGCTTGAAGCAAGGATCTAATATAAAAATATATTTCTTTTTTTTTCCCACAGTTCTCCCTTCATGGCTGTTGGATCACAAAACCAGAAATGTCAAAGTACTGGTTAATAGACTTCAGGAGTTGTTCTACAGTTTTTGGGTAGAATGTGATACATTTTCTATTCCCTTTAATCAGTTAAAAATCTGGCCTTTTCCAGGACAGATAAAACCCTGAAAGATACTCTTATGAAAGAAACATGAGCTGCCTAGCTGAACATAATTTTTTACTCTTCATATCTACTTGAAGCAAAAATCATTGGCCCAGATTGTCCTGCCTAAATCTGCAAATAAAGGAAATTTTCACTGTAAAATCTCCTTCTGAAAGGTGCAATGAGGGGGATGGAGACTTGAAGCTATCTATATTTGTTAGCACAGCATCTTGCATTTCTGCTCACAGGATTGTCTGAAACCTGCAGGGAGTGTCCAGAGTTTAGTGCAGGGTAAGGAGGAAAGGCAGAGAAGAATTTAGAGAGAAACACGCTAGATGTGCTCAAAGGGAAGGAAGGATCATGTCTTCCTCATGTCTCTCCATCATCACGACACATGGCAGGAGAAAGGTCTTGGACACTAATTTGGTTTCCATTTCTGTAGAATATATTGAAGGTTGCAAAGGAGCTGTACTTCTCCCTGCTAAAGCCCTGGGAGACTGACTAGTCTGTAATCACATAGGAAGCCTGTGGCAAAACATAATTTGAACTTGTGCCTTCTGGTTCAACCATTGGCTTTTGCATTCTTTCTCTTTCTGTGGGACTCCATGGGGACAAGGCAGAGGGATCAGTGGACGGTATGGACCGTAAAGGGGCAGACAGAGTCATTTTGGAGACAAACATGAGTGAATCAGCTTTACATTTGATAAAGCCTCAGATTTACTATAACTTAAGAATGCTAGAGCAAGCCTTCTCCACAGTAGAACAACAGTGAAAATGGAGTTAGCTCCTTCACTAAGAAGATATTCTAAGCTAATATCTTTAGAATGCACTTTGTGAAACTCTCAGTGCTTTGTTCCCTCCAGGACCAGTGTATAGTCTTCAGTTGTTTTTGTTTACGTTAACAACTGGAAGAAACGCCCTTCCTCTGAGATCATTGATAGCTTGCAAACTTTGCCATAATGTTCTAACTTTCCCCTTCAGAGCAGTATTTACTGTGCCAGCAGTCAAGCTGAGTATGGTAGTTTCATTATAACTCTATCAAATGTGAATTGTCACAATCTAAACATGAAAAGGGTCTTGTTATACATTTAAAAAATAAATAGATAATCACAATCAGATTCATGGCGAATATAAAATTTACGAGGAAATCTTTTGATTTGGTTTTCACAGCAGAAAAAGGTCCTTCCTTTGACATCTCAAGCATAAGCAGTCCATAAAGGCTTTGTGCAAAATGTCTTATAGTGGCTAGAATCTTTTTATTATATCAATAACGTCATACATCATCATGACTTTTATCAGTCATTTAACGTAGGTAAACTTATTACGTCTGGTGTAATTCCACTGAGATACACCTCTTGTGTGCTTTTTGTGCTATTTCTAGCATGCATGGGGTTTAGAACTATGTTAATTAGAGGTAGGAACACTTTTTTAAAATAATTAGCCCACTGTTATTTTGAAACCATGAACTGTATTCTCATTGCACAACTTCCTGAGGAGGCTCTAATGTTTAGAGGAAAAAGTTGTACAAAACTACTTATGACTCAAATCTCTTATATTTCTGTGTGACATATGGCACATACTCATATTGCTTTCTCAGTTTCAGCAAAAAATATCCAGATTTTTCAATTGTCTGCTACTAAATGTCCCATGAAATTTCAGAATGAAATGGCAAACACAGAATGCACTCCTGAATTTTCTAAAACAATACAAAGCCATTCATGTCTGATGCAGCAAATATTCCTTCAGGTGACTTATTATCTGTGAAGTTCAGTTTATAAATAAAATTATGCTAGACTCAGGAGGCATTACTATTCTTTTACTTTTCCTGATGTTCAGCTCACATTACCAATCTCATCCAGTCACATAGATTCATGGAATAATTTAGGCCAGAAGAGACCTCTGGAGGTCATCTGGTCTAGCATTCTGCTTATAACAGTCCCAGCTTTGAAGCTGGGTTCAAATATTTCTCATGGTCATATTCAGTCAAGTTTGGAATCACTACAGACAGAGAACATAAACCTTTTCCAAGCAACCTGTTCCAGAATTTGATTGCTTTAATGGTGAAAAAAATTCCCAGAAAGGAGTGGTTAAAGATTCAGAACATGACTAAAAACTGTCATGATACAGTATCAGTTTTTTTGGAGACGGAATGAGTCTGAGACACACTGAAATGGGAATTATGGCTTGGGTTTTTTGCAGTTATTCCATTCTGCTGCTGGGTGCTAAGTGAAAGTAGAAAGTTCAGTTTTCATGGGGTAGCTATTTAAAACACGACCTACAGTACTTGAAACAACACCCCAGAACTTCCCACTCCAGCACACACAAAAATCCCAAAAACCACATTTTATAAGTGCTTGGAATAAGAAAACTGCTCCATCCTCTGAAATCAAAGTGTGGAAAGATGGTCTCTGATCAGCAAAGCAACTCCAGATTTAGAAGAGCTAAAAGTTGGAGCTTGACAGTAGCTGAGACCCCTTGAGATGGAAAGTTCAGGTGAGACCCCTTTATTCCCACATCTGTATATTTTTTATTGCTGCTATAGGTACTGAGTTTCTGTTTTATTTACTTGGGGCTGTTCCCATTCCATACTGCCTTGTGAAGGCTACAGACATCAAAATAATGCTTCTTTTTGTTTGCTCCTGTGTTATTGCTGTCATTCTTATCTCCCTATTGCCATGCAGGAACTGATTGCAGTACCATGTCCCAGCCCATGTGGAGTTAGTCAGCTGCTTGGGGCAATTTTTCTCCTTTCTTGTGGAAGACAATACAATCCAGCAGGATTTTATATACTTTGTGCTGACTAATCACATATAGTGATAATACACTCATAGCCAATCTGGCTTTTTCTGAGAGACTATTTGCAGAAAGGAAAGAGTTTCTAGCCTTAGGCATGCAGATCAAACTTGTAGTGACAATTTAAGATTTTTTTCCATCTGTTCTATAAAGTAATGCCTGGTAATCAAGAGGAAGGAGTAGACATTCAGGGAAGGCATCATTCATCCTTCTCCCATCCCAGCAGAGCTCACCAGGAAAGATCCCACAGCCTGTCTTGATTTGTGGAATTTCCTTGGCATCCATAGCTGCTTTCTTCCCATTCTGTGAGCATTTCCTGAGGGTGGATAGCAGCCCCAAGGTAGCATTCGCTCATTTTTTATTGTTTTACTGTGCTCCCTAAACCTGTATAATCTCTCATGCTATAAATTTATGTGTAGAACCCTATTTACCTATCTATGCTAATAATGATGCTTTACATTACAACGGACATACTAATCATTATCTGCATCCACAGAAGAATTATAAAAAACAGCATTAGAGTATCTTTCAGAATGAAGACTGTCTTCTGTCTAAAATGAAAGGAGAAGCTCTAAGCAAATACAGAAAGGGAAAGAGGTTTCTCTTCCCTTATTTGAGTCAGGAAAGGACAGGGTTAATATTTTTGCCTTTCAGGTACTAAATGTGCTCCTTGAGTACTTCCTCTGATGACCTAAACATGGTCTGCAATAGTCCTCATAGTTTCCTATCCTAAATAACTAGCAGCTTGATTGTGATTTTATCTTCTTTTTACTGAGACAGTTATATGAGAGTGCTGACCTTCAGCTAACTGCCTGTTTCCTCTGCACAGGGTACACAGGACGTGAGAACTTGGTTCAATTAGGCACGTTGAGCTGCATGTAAGTGGAGGCCTTGATCGTCACAAGCGATAGAATTGTTTTAGTTCACATGTTACGGTATCTTTGTGGTCTGCTTGTTACAACAGGGGAGTCCCTGACTCATTTCTACCTTCACAGTCTACACACCACGACTGATAGAGTAAAAATATCACAATGCTTGCCAGTGAGGCCAGAAACAACCACAATTGTTGTAACAGCTCTTCAGCATCTCCAGCTGTATTGTTATTTAGCTATTTAAAAAAATTAGTACACAAACTGAATAGTTAAATATGCCATGACAGTTGACAATGCAGTCAACATTGTAATGTCCAAGCGGGGAGTAGCAACAAGTGGTATTTCTTGGGAGCTGGTACTAGGGGCAGTGCTGTCTAGCACCTTTTTCAGTGGATTGAGTGCATCCTCAGCAAGTTTGCTAGTGGCACCAAGCTGTGTGGTTCACTCAACATGCTAGAGGGAAGGGATACCATCCAGAGAGGCCTTGACCATCTGGAGTGACAGGCCTGTGCAAGCCAATGAAGTTCAACAAGGCCAAGTGTGTGGCCCTGTACCTGGGTTGGTGCAATGCCGAGCACAACCACGGGCTGGGCAGAGACTACCTGAGAGCAGCCCTGAGGAGAAGCACTTACGGGAGTCAGCTGATGAGAAGCTGAACATGACCTGGAAATGTGCACTCACAGCCCAAAAATCAATTGTATCCTGAGCTGCATCAAAAGCAGCATGGGCAAGTCAAGAGAGATGATTCTGCCCCTCTACTCTGCTCTGGTGAGACCCCACCCAGAGTGCTGCATTCAGCTCTAGGGCGCCAGTAAAAAAAGGTCATGGACCTGTTGAAGAGAGACCAGAGGAGGCCATGAGGATTATCGGAGGCCTGGAGCATCTTTGCTATGAAGACAGGCCGAGAGACTTGGGGTTGTTCAATCTGCAGAAAAGAAGGCACTGGGGAGACCGTATAACATTTTCAGTACCTAAAGGGGCTACAAGAGAACAGGAGAGGGACTCTTTACAAGGACGTGCAATGATAGGAGAAGGGAGAATGGCTTTAAACTGGAAGACATTATGTTTAGATTTGATATTGAGCAAAAATTTTTTACTGGGAGGGTGATGAGGCACTGGAACAGGTTGCACAGAGAAGCTGTGGATGCTCCATCCCTGGAAGTATTCAAGGCCAGGTTGGATGTGGCCCTGATCTTGTGGAAGATGTCCCAGTCCATCGCAGGGGGATTGGAACAGAATGATCTTTAATTTGTCTTCCAACCTAAGCCATTCTATGATTTTATTATTTCCTCTGGGAGAAGGAAGGATTAAAACCTACAAAGAGCCATTGCTCTCCAGATGAGGGTTGAGCAGGAGTTTCTGTACAGGGTGAAATGAGCATAGGGATAGGGATTTTTAAGTCCCAATATACACATATATACACAGCCTGCATAAGGCAAGTAATGTTGTAGACAAGAGTTTGGATGAACTGTGTACTCAAGGTTCAACTCCATCAAGCAGACACCTAGACTTAGAAGTTTACATCCACAACAGGTCTTTAGGTTTTGATGGCTTGCATTTTGGAACACTTAATTTTACGCAAAGATTGTGCAGGAGCATAGGCCCCTAAGCCAGGATAATAGATGCCTAAAAGTTGGCTAATACAGTGCTAGAAATTTCAGTGCTTACTTTAGTTGTGTATCTGATCTGCAAGACCCACTATGCCTGTCAGGCTGGAAGGGCAGTGACTAAATAAATTAATTTCTGCATTGTAGACTGTAAGGTAGCCTCTGTGCTTTTGGAGAGAGCCCTTGGTACATTTACTAGGTGGGGAAGCAGACATCCTTAAATCTGCTTCCTTGATTTCTTAAGGTTGTTTCCCAAATGTTTTAGCTTGCTGACACAATGCTTTATAGTAGGTTATATAGTATATATGGGGAATGAGGCAACACAACAAAAACTACATAAGCAGAAATTCATTAATTCTGTCATTATGGCATAAATCAGTCAGTCTGTCAGAGTGAGGGGGAATGCTCACTCCTTCCTGAATGATATATTTTGCTTTCACTGGCTCCATGATAATTTTTAATTACAGTGAAACTTTCCTCAAAGGTTTTAAAAAAAGTTTTAAACATGGTATTCCATAGATTTTTAGTGTCTCATAAAATGAGGCTTGACATATTTTGTGGATTTTGTGCTGTGACAGTTAAGGTAATAAGGGATTAATTTTATCTAATCATATTGCCCCATCTTACAGCAATGCAGACAGGCAGGTACTGTAGTAACTCCAGCCACCTCCTGTCCACTCTGTCCTACAGGACTTAACAGATCAATATGAAAAAGGAAACTCATATATGCTCTGAAGAAGAGATGTTGAATGGATGGAAAAGGACAAAAATTACAGAAGTCACTGTATACATCCCCTCATACAGCTTTAGTATAGGTTTTAACGGTAAAAACTGCTTAATTTATAGGGGTTAGCTGAAAAATTAACTGACATCCCTACTCTGAACTTCTCGAAAGCAAAATGTGCCAGGGCCACAACGTATTAACGTTATTTAGTTGCTGGAGAAAGGCAATCATGATGTTTCATTGTTATCTTGCTCCTTGTCTCGTTCTATTCCTAATTCCTTAGGCTAATAACATTCCTCAGGAGCAGCAGATATTAATGTCTTTCAATATCAGATATTAGCAGAAAAATGTGATTTCACCTAGAGTATTTTCCCTGGATTGAATTTTCCATTTAGCACCACTTCACTGACACAGGACAAGCTGATGAGCCTTAACTTACAGAGTTCACAACTTGAATCATGTTGGTTAATTTTAATTTGTCTGTTCAGTCTCACAATCAATGAAGAGGAAGTGAGCAGAAAGCTCTGCTTCCAGAGAGCAATGATCCTATTTGCAGTCTGAATCAGGGTCTGGAAATGACCATCCCTTCTGACACTGCAGAAACCCAGACTGATTAGATCTCTTCTTTATGTTACTAACTAAAAGGTTATACTGGGAAGCAGTGAATACATGAAGCATTTTCAATAGGTGCTAGACAGTGCTAGATAAAGGGGATTGTTTGGAAGGTCTTTGAAGAAGTAGCAGTAAAAAAATATTGTGAATGTTCAAAAGATTTCTGTGCTCTGTCCATAATCGTTGATCATATGGTACCAGCCCATTGCAGGAAGTTTTTTTTGTATTATCTCACTGTTAATTCTGTTTCTGCCCTGTCAGATCAGTAAATGGCTAATACATATTTCTGTTTCTCTCAATCAGGTGTTCCAGACTTTTATTGTGCATTAAATTAATGCTGTTGCTCTGACAGTTGAGATATTCTCATAACTTCACAAGCTAATGCCAAATGCTTCGGTGAATATTGATGAAAAAATTACATTAGCTAGTACAAAAGAACTAGCTGTCAGTAAAAAGCCTATTTTAGCATCTTTCAGGACAACATCAGATCAACTATAGCTAAACTGTGCCTTTTAAGCTTTCCTTAGCTGCAATGTTTCATCTTAATTACTGTACACTTTTGCAACAGCATTTTACCTTGTACTTCCTTACAGTGGCAAAAAGTGGCAATATAATAGATCATAATGTGTTAGCAGGAAATTAGAGGATTCAGGCAGTATTTTCTTATCTTTCTAGGACTGATTTATCATTATCTAACTAGTTCATCTTTCATTTGTGAAAACTGTGGTTTAATTACTCGATCATATGATTTTTCCTACATTGCACACGTTGTTGTGGTTTCCTTTTACCTCCACTTAGCTTTATTCAAAAGAAAGCATGAAAGGAAGACAATCATTTCACAAGGGAAAGAAGGAGTAAATGTGAGAAACAAAACCAAGAGAGTGATCTGATGAATTCAACTTGCTTGAGTATATCTGTAAACAAACACTGTTTCCTCATCCCCAGGTTGTATACTGATAAACTCACCAGCATTTAGGCAGAGCTGCAATGTCACTAGCATGGACTCAGATTAGTTACTGTATTGTTTATTCCTTTCATTTCTATATGCTACAGATTATATCCACTTATTAGTTCAAACCCCTGGGAAGGTGTCAGGGGATTTCTTACCACTAGTAAAATGTACGTGTAGGATGTCTCCTGCAGAGTAAATGGGATTGGTGTTAGATCAGCTGGTAGCCAGTACCAAGTCAGCTCTGCATATCCACTGAGACAGATCTCACTGTGGTGATATCCTGACAAGAATTTGAGGTGTGGATTGGTTTGTTTTGGGGAGTGGGGGTGCTCTTGTCTTTAGGACTACCCTTTGCTTTTTGATTCAGTTTGGGGTCTTGTCTGCTCACAAGTTTCCCAGAAATTCATTTTAGCACTGGAGAATGTATTACCATATATCTTATGTGATTATTGTGTATATGAAAATAAGCTTTCCCATAAGTGAAGAAATATAAAACTAAGATTCCCATGACCATTCATGATTACAAAGACTACATCCATCTTATTCTGGAAATCAATGTAATTTCTCAGTCAAATAAAAGTTGATGTGTACATGCATCACAGTTAGCAAAGGTAATACGAAAATCACTTTGTCATATCTACAGTAAACCAGTGTTACTATATATTATGGTTGTCAAAATCAATATGCATGCTAAATATTGCAATATAGCTTTAACTACCAACATTTTTCATATTTCATTGAAGAAATAATATTTTCAAAATGCATTTGCCTGTAATTAGAAAGATACATAGATTAGATCTAGATCTAGATATAGATAGATATACATATACATATATTAAAAAGGTTGTTGGATTTTTTCCAGCTAAGACTATTGCCTTACTGTGTTAGGTGCTGCACACATTTAGAAAGTGATATAGAACAATTGCTGAAAAGTACCAGTAGTCTAGAGACAATACTTTTTTCCCTTGATCTTTCTGTTAAATAGTTTTATCAATATATTAGATGGTAACTAAAGAACAAAGGCTAGATCTTCACAGTTGTAGATTCACTCTAACTTCTAACTTCAGGATTAGTCTCACCCACTGAAGCCAAACCCAAAACATCCTCCTCAGATGCAGGCTAAGCAAAGGGCTAGATAATAAGGGCCAAATAAAGTAGAATCCTTCTGCTCAGTGTTATGAATTAATTATGAGTGTCTTCTTACAATGGACATCTAAACTTCATTGCTGAAAGAGGAGGAAAGACTGATCCCCTGATATTCACCAGCCTAGGGTCTTGATCCTGGCCTACAGGATGCAGAAAATCAGGATTATAGCCTAGATCAGGTCAGGGGCCCAAACTCACATCCTACCAGTGTGTTGGAAGCAGCTTCTGGGATGCAGCTACAGACAAATCTTCTCACCCCTCCGGGGAGTCATCACTTCCTCTGGCAGGTGGCTCCAGGGCTGCCCTCACCCCTTGTACTGTGAGATTGCTAGAATTAATCTGTCTAACCTCAATTTCCAGCTCTAAAGTTCCTGTTACTAATTTCTCTGTGGAATAGCTCCTTTTTTTTTGGATAATTCTGCCACATCTGAGCATCCTATATTTATATAAGCAAGCTTTCACTTCTCAGCCCTTTCTTTAAGTAGCTGAGAAGACTGAGCTCATTCTCTGAGGCAAAAAAATAAAAAAAAAAGTGACTCTTTGTAAACTTTTTGAAGGTTCTATGATTCCCAAACTTGTTCACATTAGTGATGGATACTATATTCTGGTAAAAATCTTACCAGTCCTATGTGCAGAATAAGGGTCATTTCCTAATTTCTAGATATACCATTTATGTATCCAAAAATTACATTAGGCTTTTAGCTTCCACACAGTAGCTGAGAGCACATGCCGAGACGATTATCTGTGATGATAGTCTCTGCTTTAACTGGAGATCTTTCTGTGATATGATACTCTAGCATGTTTTCCTACCATTATTTCTGTTTGTTCCTTGCTTTCAAAAAATATTGTGCCTACTTTGAGTTTGCTT
Source organism: Cnemophilus loriae (assembly GCA_013397755.1). Taxonomy (NCBI): domain Eukaryota; kingdom Metazoa; phylum Chordata; class Aves; order Passeriformes; family Corvidae; genus Cnemophilus; species Cnemophilus loriae. Next base: position 582,369 of record VZTF01005783.1, on the reverse strand, counting down.
CTATTCTGTACAACTTCTGAATCCTGAATCAGATGAAATAAATATATCATATAGGGTTTAATATTTTGTATTATATTAAATACACAGTCCAGCATTTCTGGTGCAAGCTTGTTCTACAAGAATTTTTTCAGATTTTTCTTTCAGAATGTTAGTGAGGTCAGTATGTTCAGAGATAAGCTTAAGTTACCTCTGCACCCAACGTGTGAATCAAGACAAATCAGATCTAATTCAAACCACCTCCAGTAATTTAGAGGGGCTTTAGATACAGGATGAAATAGACAGATCTTTCAGAACTCCAAGCACACAAAACACATCTGCGACAGTACACAGGATGAACAAAATAGTGTATTACCCACTGAAATATCTCGGTTCACTTGTCAGACTTCCCCCAAAGTTGTGCACACTACAGTTGGCTGTTATCATTCTGTAATTAATGAGGTAATTTTATTAGTATTAATTTTATCTGTTTACTCAGGTTACTGGGACCTGATTTTCAAATGCATGAGAAGGGAGCTGTGTATTGATTTAAACCTACTCTCTTTTGGTAGCTTTAACAAGAACATGATGTCTCCTTCAGTCTGTTAAGAAGTCCTTAAAAAACAATAATTGTGAAACTGAAACCTTGTGTGCTCTCTCTCTTTCTTCACCCTATTTAAAAGAGAGATACAGACTATATCTAGCACACGGTCACATGGGAACTAGCCCTGTTTTAAACACACATTAGAGAAAACACCAGCTATTGCTATTTAAGGTGAACATAAAATTGGTTTAATTTTTGCAGAAAAAATGTTTTATTCTAGGCTTGGGGTGAGTAGTAAAGATGTTTTTAAAAAAATTCTTCATTCTTTATAATGTCCTTTTGCAAAGCTTTATATGGCAGACTTCCTATATGCAGCAATATGTTTAGGTTAGTGGATGTGTTTTGAGGTTATTCAAGGGCACAAGGGGTTTTGTGTGCAAGTATGGCTAATAATTGAATTAGTTCAATCTAATAAGAATTATCTAATTACAGTAACAACTGGTGCAAATTCTATATACCCTATCAGAGACAGAATAATCACATTCTATACACAGATCATAATAATTTAGAACTAGTTGAAAATGGGAAGTTGAATCATTTGCAGCTGAACAAGGCTCTGAATTCTTTTATTTTTCATCTTTTTACGTCAAGGCAAGATTTGGAACTCAACAAGTAATCCAGCCATTTTGGATCAGATCCAAAATGTTTTACATATTCAGAAAATCCTATGGATAAAAGAATAGTTCAAACATATCATGTGATACCAGTAATAAAGAGACATGCTAAGAAAGAGTAGTCAATTTTAAATAGACAACCTAAGCTAGAGAGTAATTATTGCCTCCTATCAAATTTCAGAAACCAACACATGGAACCCTGTTTTGGAAGGAGTTGGCCAACTTAAGTTGAATGAGTTTCAGTTCTTAATAGTATCATATTAACAGACTAAATCCTTGGCAAGTTTGGGCTTGCTTTGGCAGAAAAAAATAGCATCACTCTAAATGCACAGACTTGACTGACAAAGCTGGGTCCCAGCAAATTCTTTACCAGAAGTGATACTGTTAAGTGACATGGTGCTGACTGATTAATGCTCTAGCGCTGTCTCCAATTGCACCACAGAGGTGATATCTTCTGAAGAGCTGCACATCAATACCCAAGAAAATGTGGTTATGTAAAGTTGTTTTATAGAAATTGCATTCATAGAAACCAAATAGTTTGGGTTAGAAGGACCTTTTAAAAGTCGTCTAGCCCAAACCCATGTCAAATCTTAGCACAAATCAGGTCACTCAGCGCCGCATCCAACCTGACCTTGAATGTGCTTGCAGTAGAGCACTCAGCTGTTTTGGTGTGCATTAGTCTTTTAAGTGTCAAAACCAATAGAAGGCTCATCTTGCATATATAGCCTTTAAAAATTTATAATATACGTTAAAAAGTGTTCCATTTTCAGACATAAACACACCGAAGGACTGACCTTTGCAACAGGTTGCAGAAGATGTTAAAACAAAGACTGGACCCCACATTGCCTGCCAAAACCTGTTCTCCAGCCACTCCGCCATGAAAACTTTATTTCTGATTCCCAGAAGTGGAACTGAATTCCATGTTCCTATTTCAATTGTATCAGTATACTAGGAGCCAGAAATTTTTTTTTTCGTTTTCATCTTTCTAAAATTCTAAATGCTAGCAAGTTGTCCTTCATGAATTCAATCATTCTATTTTTACAGCACTATTACTATTGTATGCTGCCTGGTCCTAAGGCTTAGTCTCCTGCACACATTTCTCTTCCTCATTTTGAGTGCTGCATGAGCTATACTCATCCTAATGTTTCCTACCAGAAGTATTTATTTCTCTACTTTTAATCATTAGAAGCAATTTTAGAGGTTGTCTACCTTTTCTTTGCCTGTATTTGTTTTCCTATCTCCACACAAATCTAATTTAGCTTGTAAATCCTTCAGACTCCATGTTTATTTTAACCTTATTTATATTTAATAATAAGAATGGACTGATACCAGAAATAGCAGATTTAGACATACTGGCAGTAGAAGAATTCCTCCTTTCATTTTTGTTTACACCATGTTTTTACTTTGTTAAAAAAGTAGATTTCTATTTTTGTGATTCTAGTCTACAAACTTGTCGGAGCTTTTGAAATCTTCCTTCAAACATAAGAAAGCAAGTCTTCCAGCAACAGGTCAGGCAGCGTGATATACTATTCTGCTCTTCTGAGTATTCTTAAAAAGATCAGGTAACATCCAGGTGCATTTCAGGGAGTGATACGAAAACTAATGTTAAGAAATCTTCCCTGTCTGACCACGCAGGAGCCACTCTTGTCAGTCACTCTCACACCACCTGAGCTGGGACCGAGGCCCCTTTGCAGCTGCACCCTGACACTCACAGTCAGACAAGGTCTCCTCACCAGATTGACCCCAGGTTTCCCATAGCAGAGCCTCAGACATTTGGATCCTTAAAATAACTTAATCTTGGTACAACAGCTCAAGCAGGGACCCCAAACAAAGGAAGCCCTGGAATTTCATACCCCACAGTCCCAGTGCGCTAAAGTCCGGAGTCCTCAGCTCCTGCTCTGTCTCCAAGAGTCTGGTCCCCTTGCCAGGCCACAGGTCCTTGTGCCCCTTTGTCATGCAAAGCGTCAGCAGCTCACAGCCTCTGCCATGGGGGTCCCACACGCCAGAGCTCAACCTGCAGCTCAGTCTGCAACTGCTCATGGAGCTACCTGCACTGAATGTATTCCTCAACACTACGTAAAAAGAGCCCTGTTGAACCCATGACCAAATTTGGTCCCATATTAAAAAATCTGAAATTAAATTTGATGAGTGGTAAGACTGCCCTGTATCACAATGGGACAAGATCCATCTATTAGAATTGAACATCCTATGATTCCTGTCCTTCCACTTTAAAGTCCTGACAGTTCTCTTAATACTTCTATCCAAAACTCTTAGATCATATGTATAAAAATTTCCTCTGGAAGGGCAAGAAGTTCCCTAAGTACTATGAATGCAATGCAAGTCTGAGAGAGATAGCTGAATAATATAGAATCTACCTGTTTTTTAAAATATTCCACATCACATGTTACCACAATGGGCAGTGGTAACAAAAAGTCTTACAAAAAGCTTTTGACCCTGAGGAGGAAAGAGTTACATAACCATGAAATAGACGATTCACTGCTATATCCCTTTTCTTTTTTTTGATTTAGTAATTCTTGAAGTTTCAGATCAAACACTCAGCTCAGGTTTGTAACTGGCACAACCATGCAATTCACAGGAAGATCATTTTGCATGGATACCCAACCTCAGTCAGGTCCACCAGCATGATCTTACCAGTTGAGTCCTTTCACATCGTATAAATAAAAGTGAGAACAAAATGAAACTAACAGTAGACTGAAGCCTAATTCTTTGAGCTCTTACTCAGGCTGATGGTGTGTAATAGGAATAGAAAGGCAGGGAAGATACTGGCAATGAGGATACGGATATCGTGCTTAAATAGCAGCAGAATGTGGATGTCTGCTGAAGCCAAGGAAACCGTTTTCCCTCACACAATGCAGAAAAAAGTCCGTCTTCCACACAACCACAGCCATGAGAACAAGGTTATAATTTGGCTCTTCAAAGGGAATTTTTGCTCACTCTTTACATAACTGTGGAAAGAAGAATGTCAGTCTTATTTACACAAACTAGGATAAATATTTATAAAAGGTTTTGACCCTCAAGTTTCGTGACATAAAGCATGCAAAGCTAATCCCATGTTCAGAAAAGCTGACACCTTCCTCTGGAACATCTAGCACAGATCCTTGTTATTGCACAAGAGTGAATAACAATGACCATTGATCTGATTCATAACAAACATTTCTGTGGCTTCAGTGGATCATGTGAATGCAAAGCAAGAGTGGGCTTTGGAGGCTTAAAAATTGCATTATTATAGCAGAAAAAGAGATAAAGCCTCTGTCTTGAAAGCCGGAAATCAAGTCTGTTCAATGATCAATTTTCCACTTTGTTTTTAAAAAACATGTAGCTTTAAATTCAAGTATACATCACCATGTCTGCTGTTGCCAGCACAGCTGATGAGGAAATGTTGTGTGATTTCTGACAACATCTGAGTAGAATAACAATCATTTCAGAGTTGGGCTTGAAGCCTCATTTTGAAATAAGGTGCAGCAGAGGACATTCTTCATGAGTTCTGCCCCTCCTCTCCTTGTACGAAAGTATTCCTAAAAATAGCATGAATATTCACAAAGAATGACTACCATCAGCCACACTGGGCTCCAGCCAGAAGTCTTTTATTGATAAAGTGACACTTAAGATTTCTTCCTCCTATGCTAGAAAAGGTGTTTCCAGTCCTGGATCTGGTCCTCAGAAAAAAACAGTTGTAGCATCTGCTACTATTGAGTTATTGTGTGCCATTTCTTTACCTGTCTTTTTGAAGGCATTTGCAAGCACTTCTGAACAGGAATTCTCTTAATACTGTAGTATGGTGTGATTCTTTTCTAAGTTGAGACACTGCTAAAAATAAGAAAAGGAGACAATTCTGCCTTATGTGACATGGCTGGATGCTTGAGGTTTTTTTGTTTCTTTGCAATGTTTTTCCTTTGTTCTTCACTCTGGATCCTTATACTGCGTCCTGAACTTATTGCAGTATGAACTAACATGATATTTACAGTGATCCAAAATAAATATTCAATGTTTCAATTACTTTGGTGCAGAAAGAGTAAATAGAATAGTGAATAGGAACATCTGGAGCAGTTTTTGGACCAAATTTCCAAATTACTGGAGAAATTTGACCTGTATGTTATAAACTTGACTGTGTCCCTTATATTTCAAACAGGACTTATGCCAGATCTCTGTGAAGGTGAGACAATCCATCTCAACAGGACTAACCCACTGGGAAATAAAAGACTACTTTAATCACTTTAGGTTATCAGGAGACTTTTATAATAAAAGATGCACTTTCCTGATTATACATCCTTGTCAGAAACACCAGGAGAGTGACTGACTTTTGTGTGGCTTGCATATCTGCTTTAAGGCTGCTGTGACAGCAAAACTTGGCAGAATTAAATATGAATCTTTGCATGTGGTTTCTATAAATCCGACATTTTCCACTTTACAATCCAGAAAAGATGATTGAGCAGATGGTAATGCAAGCCACTGGATTTATGCAATTTTTTTCTAAAACAGGGAGTTTTTGCTCTCAAGAACAGCTTATATATGAGGGCCTGAAAAGGCTGAATACTAATTTTTTTTGGCAGAGCACCATGCTCACATAACCTAGGTACACAAATAGTAGTTATAAATAAGCTGACTGTAGGAGGTACAGAAAACAAATTCTTTCTGTGTCAATGAATTATCTCTCAGTCAACTTCAGATATGCATATATATACATATTTGTGTGCAATATTTTAATCCATTTATAAAACACAAAACTAATGCTTGTCTGCATTTATGTAATCTAAATAAAATATGCTAAAACCAAAAAAGTCTAAGGAGCAGGATGCATGAAGCATGAGCAGAGACATAATAATGAATGCATTTTTATTTTAAGAATTCTTCTCAGGAGCTGCTGTAATCAGTGACTCAATGCATAACTTATTAATAATGCTTCATAAGACGCTCTTTCAGCAGGTTTTCAACTTTCCTACTGGGGCCCCATGTGAGCTAAAAACAAAGCCCTGCATTTTATTATTGCTCTGTTATTCTTGCAAGATTTCCCTGAAGGCTGAAGTCTCTCTGCTCTTCCTGGGAAACATGCACAGACCAAGGAGGTCCCACAACATTTTCAGTGACTGTGCTTTCACTTTTACCGGATGATCCTTTTTGTCACAGGATTTTTTTCCTGGGTATATGCCATGCTTATGCAAGATTTCCCGTCAAAAATACTGTATTAACCTCACCATAAGGCCATGGAAGGAAAATCTGTCTCCTACTATCAGGCACAGCAGCATTGATGCTGGGCGTGTGCTCGTGCTCAGGAAGTTCTGTAGTCAGCAGGAAGCGAGGTGATCTTCCAGGAAGCAATTCTGCCAATTTAAGGCCAGCATGACCTTCCAGCAGCGCCTTTCACTCGTGTTCTAACACAGAGAATCCTTGGGCCATCGGGTGTCCTATCAGCACCTACATTTTAACACGTCTGTCACATGTCCTGTGGTGACAGTCTTGCTGTGAATGGACTTCTGTGCCCTATAAGATTTAACCAGCATTTGCATAGACACAGTGGGCTGTGAAGAGAGTACTTAGGACCAGCATCCTAGACTGAAAAATCCTCCAGCAGGGATTGTCTTTATTTGCAGCTCATACAGAGCTGAGCACATTTTTTGGCTCTCTACACTGAGCAATAACTCTTAATAACAGCACTGTCTGCAGGCCAGAAATGCTCTGATTCATCTCAGCTTGTAATTCTGGAGTCTGTATCAATGTTTCTTCATCAGATTTTTTTTTCTGAATGGATCCTACGTACTTTCATACCAATCGGGGTGTGATTTTTCTTCTTTTCTTAATTGTGGTTTCCAACCTGCCCTACTCTTTATAAATGCTTTTTAAATTTCCCATTTCCTGCTTGATGCTGCAAAACCCCAATGCACTAAAATGCCCACTAGCCTTGGAATGCATCCTGGTAGTGCTGCTTGGCATAAATCCTTGCAGAGCACTCTCTGGACTCCAGCAGTCTCCTGAAGACTGTTGACAATTGCAAGAGCTTTGTGATTCACTTCTGCCATTCTCATGAATTTCCCTGAAGAATCGTTAAGGATCTTGTATGGGTAGAATATTATAACTCTTCAATCACAGGGAGGTAATTTAAATGGAGGGCACAGTTCTTTCCTTTGCCATGAAAAACATGTCTGTTGCCTATTACCTCTGAAAGTCCCCCCCTCCCCTTCAGCCTTTGCTCAGAGAGTCCACATTTCTTATCCACAGCAGATGGAAGAAAATGATTAAGCTTACACATAAGGACCAGATCCTGCAGTCCTAGCTCCTTTCTTATTCTGGCAGGTTTCCCATTGACTTCAGCGCCAGAGTAATAAACATAGAAGGACAGCTGGATCCGGAGCAAAGATATTATTGTCAGCTTCCTCTATATTTCTCAGAATATTTTTCACAGACCGATTACTGAGATGTAGGGAAGTGTATTTTCCCTACCCAATGCCTTGTTTGTATTCACTATGTCTAATGAGATTTCACTGTGTCAAAGTAATGCATTTTAAATTTAACATTCAGATTGTAATCCCTAATTGCTTTTGCACTGCAAAAGGGGCAACACCATCCAAAAGACTTGACATTGATCTGGAACAGGTCAATCCTCTTTCCTGGGGACTATCTGTGGGAGATCCTTTAACTATTTCATCCTTCTGTTTCAAGATATTTTTTAAATATCTTGGTAAAATGAGCTTTGCGTGCAGTAAGCAGCATTGTGAATACCATGAAGCATATATAGATCACTTTGGGCACCCATTGCAGTGTAGTTTACATCAACGAATAATTACAGTGAATCATTCCACATGGACTTGCCAGGTTTGTTTCCAGACTTTAATATACAATTCAAGTGAGTCACTATTTTAACATTGTATACCTTTCCTGTTTATAAGCAGTAGCGAGAACAATCTGGAAATTATTTCAGAAGGCATTTTCATTTTTGCAAATCATACTCCCAGATTTTATCTTCTGCAACATTCATTCTCTTTATACCGCAGATGGTTTGGGGAATTGGGTTTTCTTTTACATTTCATTCTAAACTCTTGGGGACAGAACTCTTGTTAAATTTCTGCATGTAAATAAGGAATGACAGCATATCCATAAACAAATGTGCATTTGCTAGGTATAAATCACCAAAATTCCAATAAACTCAGAAGAGGGGTGATCCCATGGTTAGGTTATTTGGGCAGAGCTGCCTTCTCTGTCCATGTGTTTCCTGCATGACTTTGAAAATCTGAACTTCATCCTACCTCTCTTTTACTTACTTAATTGAAGTATCTAATTTTTTAGGCTCTCTTTTTTACCAATGGAGTAAAATAGGCAACTTCAATGTGCCTGCCCTTTATCTGTATTCACCCTTGAGATAGAATGGGATTGAACAGGACTCAGCTGTTTGATTTGAATAGGTGTCTAACAGATTTTGTAAGCCTGGTCATTATTTTCTCTGTGTCCTTTCTTCAGTTTTAAAATGGAAATAATTTTAAAACTCTCCCAAGATTATCTTGGTGCTGACACTTAAAGAAATTATTAAAAATGTATTGGTGAACTGAAAGCAATAAAGTGTGTGAAGACCAGTCACCAGGTTCTTAACACAGCTCTGATGACTGGTAAGACAGAGGATTTCAACATAGATATAGTAGTGGCAAGAATTTAGCACTCACATTTTGAGAGCATGGAAAGATCCAGAAAAATAAAATGTACTGTGACCGGCCTCGGCATAACTGTTGTAGATTGGATGTAAATGAAATAGCTTAAGTAACCTTGACTGAGGTCCAAGAATTTGTCCAAGAGGTAAAGTAAGAGGATTAGGTCACTGTAACAGTCTCAGCGCTCTTGTGTCACCCCAGACCTATTCACAAGCATGTAATTTTATTCTGCTCTAAAGCCAAAGTTTCCCTCATAGGTTTTTGTTGTAAAATCACTGAACTGATTTCCCAGTCAGAAGTACATGGAGTCTTTCTGCATGCTCATGGTGTTATTCAACGTTATGATTCACCATTTGTATATAGTTTTATGTGTACTTATGGTTTCCACCACAGTGTGTGCAGACGCACCCACTGGTCTGCAGTTTTCCAGATTACAGCCCCCTGAAATCCAGAGAAGTTTCATTCCCTATAGCATAGAAATGCTTGTGAGATGCAGAAATAAGAGGGAATAATAAAAAGGAAGTTGGATTAATATCAGCCTAAATAGGAACAATCAGATAGCAGGTAAATAGTGAGTAGGTAAAAGAAATTTAGCAAAGGTAACTAAATTGTAATAAAACAGTGAAACAAAACTAACTAAAAGACAATCTAAGTTGCAAATCTGGTAATTTTCCTAATAATGGGCTTTATCACACTAGAAATAATCTCCTGGAGGAGCCAGTGGAAACATTACCAGATAAATCAATTTGGAAAAAATTGAGAAAGGTTTGAGTACAGGGGGAAATCTCCCACTAGAAATGAAGAAGTGGGTTTACCTTCTTTCTTCACTGTGCAGCTGACGGATATCTGAGAAGTAGGAAAAAATATAAATTGTGAGGGAAAGATACAGGTTTGATTCCCAGGCTTGCTACAGAATTTCTGTGAGAACTTGACTAAATCACTAAAGTTCTCATTTAGAGCTGACTGGGAAACAAATTCCACTACTGTGTAGAATGTCAAGGTTCAGGGAGGGAAAAAAAGTTGTCCTTAACCAGGATGAACTTTGGCATATTGCACCGCAATGAAATTCTGTGGGAATAAGAAAGGCAGTGACCTCCCATTCCCTTGCTACCGCTCAGCTCCCTGACTGTTCACGTGGCAACCAGCTGGAGTCAGAGCTCTGAGGCATCCTTCCAGCAGGTGCAGTTGTGCTTACAATGTTTCGTCTATTGCAATCTGGTTAAAGAACAAATAAAAACACGTGCCCCCAGGGCTAGCTGCTCCACCTAGGCTCTGCTTGCTCTGCAACAGCTCCTCTGACTTTCCTATATATTTGGCTTGCACAGAACAAGCTCTTCCCAATTACTGCCTCTGGGAGGACCACTTCAGTGGGGACTGGTTCAGGCTTTGTTGGCTGCTGAGAGAGGAGAGAGAGCCTTTACATTTGCAGCTTTTATCCCTTCTGACTTTGTGCCGCTGGGAAATCTGTATCCACAGCAGCTGCCAGGATAAGGATAACTGCAGCTTTGGAACTCTCTCCCTGAATTCCTTTGTGGAAAAACGTGGAGTTGTCATATAGAAAACCCACGCCGTGATCTGATAATGAAGATCCAACACTTTTCCCCATTACTTGTGCTGTCAGAGTTGCTGGGTTTCGCTGCCTAATGGGCAATCTGTGAAATGAATGCTTCTTGCAGCGTGCAGTCACTTGCACAACAAACAGACACTAAACATTTTGCTGCCTCAGGCAACCAGGGTTTGACTGATACGTGTGAACTGGCTCTGGCTGCTTGTGCCTCCGTTTGCTGTTCCAGGCTCTTCGGGTTCCTTGTTCCCTGCTCTGTTGGCTGTCTGAGACGTCTCTCAGCAGACAGTCCGGGAGGAAGAAGGTGCGAGGAGGAGGAACAAAGAAACTGATAATTCTTAGAATTAGATTAACTCTCCAGCCTCCTGCTAGACAATGGCATTTTTGAACATACAATTTGCTTTAACTGATCTGTGCTCACTTGCAGGCAATCCACAATGGAAGCATCACTATCAGTGGATGTGCCTCTGTAACAGGGATTCTTTTATAACCTGGAAATGGCATAGATCTGTTCAGTTCTCAATACTAAGTCCAATGACTTCTTTGGCTTAAAATAGATATATTGTTATATGGCAGAATTTCTCTAAGATGATCACCTACAATTGCAAATAAGCAAGATATGAAGAGATCCATAGTTATCTATATAATGTAATCTCCTGTTTATTACCCATAGGATTTTAATAATAGTTATGCCCAGCACTCTCATGCTCAAAGAGGTGATATTGCATTATGGGATGTGTTCCGATGACGTGAGACAGTCTTGGTGTCTGTCTAAGTAGGCAGGACAAAGAATGGAAGAAGTATTTGCTGATGCAAAGGTGAGTTATAACACTGTGAATGACAACATATTTGACATGGGAAACAGTTAAATCCTATCTCAATGCTTTTACATCAAGTCCTTCTTCTGCTCCAGTCTCATTCTAGCATTTCATTCAGCTATGATGTTCAAGCAGGATTTATACTTGCATAATATATAAAACTGCCAGCAACAAAGGTGACCTGCAAGAAGATTATTAATACCCTACTGTAGTGAGCTGTGTGTGTAAATTAACCCCGAAATTAAATCTGTAAATGACTACCTAAAGCTCTCACCTTCCAGTTTGTCTGATACTTGGCAAAGAATCTTTTAGTAATGTCTACTAATTTTTTGACCGCAGATAATGCTGATAAAAGAAGCAAATATTAGGAGATGACTGAACATACACATTAAAAAATTTCATCTGCTGCCGTGCAATCTCATATAAGAGGGTGATTTTTCTTGAGGAATCACAGCACCACTAGTCAGTCATTGCAAGGGGCTCCAAGCCAGCCTTCTTTCAGCAGTGGCAGTAGATGCTCGATTCCCTGTGTATAAAATGTATCTTCAACCACTGCTACAGTCAAAATCTCTGTGTACTAAAGCACTCCTGTCTTCAGCATCTGCAGAAACAGACTGCAGCAACAAACTTCAAGGAACACCAGCATGTGCCTTGAATGTGTTCCCTGAAACTCCAGGGCTGTTACTGTGATGAACTAAAGCAGAACTTGGTGCATTGCCATAACGTAGTAAAGGTCACTTCCATGTAGTAAGAAGGATTGCTTTTGCTCTGAGTCAATATATCTCACCAGGATGCAAGGCAAATGGGGTGTGCGGAGTTAAACAGAATCCTCCTTTCAGACCACTGAATAGCAACAGTGTCAATGTACTTTGCCAAACATACCACCTCCAGAGTTTCTGTAGGGGAGGTACTACCCAATGAAATCTGGCTGGCAAAGCTGAGTATTTTGAGTCTAGTAACCCATCTCCCTGTTCAACTTTTCCTAGTGTGCTGGGCGTTTCAATTAACTTTTACTGCAAGCAAACTGAAGTGAAATACAACCTAAATTCTTCACCTTCTTCTTAACTGCAAGCACAGATAATTTGTAATTCACTGTTAAACACATATGTAAGCCTCTGCAGAATGGAAGCCAAAGTAAAGAGTTCACTCTAGATACTTCATTCAAAACTCCTAAAGCATGAAGTAAAACATGGTCAGTTTATTTTCACTTTTCTTTGGATTTATGCAAATTAGCTTGAAAAATTTCCAAATCTCATTTCTTACCAACAGGTGGCACCAACATTTTCTACTTTCTTCATGACACATTGCCAGTAGTGAGATTTAAAGTCTACCCCAGTGGTAAATTATCTATTAAATCATGATGAGTTGTGTTCTGTTCCTTTCCCTGCAGGTTGTGGCTGATCACTATGCAGTGGTACATGTTTTGTTCTCCAAGCATTTCACAAACTCTGAGTGGAATGTTTTGCTAGATACGTTACCAATAATTCAGGCTGCTGTTCTCTTTCATGTTGTGGGAATAATTTTAACAATGTTTTATTGGAAGCTGGGTTTATGGTGGTTTGTTTGGTTTTGGGGATTGGGGTTTTTTTTATGTTTGATGGCTTTCTTTAGCTTTTCACACAAAGGTGTTAGTGTATCAACTTTTTCTAAAAATGATCTTGCCTTTCCCCCTTTGCAGGTAATAAAACAATTGAAAAGTAGACTTTTTAAAAAGCCAAGTGGTTTTTTTTTCCTGTTTCATGGTTGTATGATTGCAATGTTTACAGCCGAGATTCTACTGAAAGTAATTTAATAGCTATTCCCTAAAAAATTTCAGTCATGTGAATTTTATAGTTGTTTTGGAGAATATGGCACTAAAACTTTGTAGGAAAAGTCACTGCAACCAAAGGCAAGAACAGCTTTGGCAAACTCAGTTAACTGATTGAGAGAATATTCACTGCCCTGTTCTAGTGGGAGAATCCTTGTTCCCGGTGGACTGATCCACTGGAAGTAAGCTGTAACTCTGCATGAGAGTCCAATGGTTTTCTTTGCAAGTCATAATTTTCCTATTCCAGATTAATCACCAATGGACAAAAGATTTTAGTTTTCCAGTTGAGATTCCCAGACAAAATTGTTTCCTTATTCTCTCCTTTCCTAGTCATCATTACAAGAATGTGGTTTCCGAGTTGTAATAGTCGTTCTGTGACTCATAATCCCAAATTTTATAACTGCTTTATTTTTAGGGATGTGAGGTTTGATTCACAGATTCTTTCTTATTCACCTGAATTCATGGCACTTCTGGGCAGGAAACAAGAATTCTATTTCACCTAAATTCAGAGTCTAAAGCCTGCCTACCTACCAGCCTATATGCACAAATCATTTCAAAGTGTTTTTTAAGTTTACTGTTCTGAGAAACATTGTGAAAACAGAGCCCATCCTATGCATGACTGCCAAGATTAATGAAAGTTCGGGCATCCAAGTGGCATTTACATAGAAGCTGGTCTCCTTCTAACATAATTTATACCACTGACTTGTCATCTTTGTGTCTTGCTTATTCATAAATCAAACCAAACCTCTTCATTGATTCTGTATCACCTTGTTGCAATCTGAATATTCACTTCCCCAAGCCTCATATTCTCAGACTTGTCAGGTGCTTAAAGTAATTTCTCCAACTGAATGCCACATCTGCATATACAACATGAGCACGTGAGCTGAAGAAATACCTAAGACAAAAATAACCAGCAGTATTCTTTACATCTCTGGCAACCTTGTCATCAGCTTCTGTTCATTCCATACAGTTGTGTCTAAAATCCATTGGCAACATCTGAAAATGCCGTTTGACTTGAATTTAAATCTTGAATTACTCTAGTGACTTCAGTGTTGTGAACATGCCCTAAAATGGGAGACATTACTTTATCCAAACTTTTCAGGAAAGTCAATGTATTTAAAATAGTCATTATCCCACTTCTTAAATGATTTAACTTTTTGCTGGCCTTTATACAGCCTTAATTAACTTCTCCTTTTTTATGCTGAACAGTCTGGAGTTTTCCATTTCTCTACAACTGAATGATTCCAAAACACACTCCTATGGCTGAAACTTGTTTAGTTTGGGATTTTAGGTATCCACCCTGTATTGCAAAAGTAGACTGTGTGACTCAAGATTGTTTTCAGCTGCAGACTTTGTAAAACAAGTATTGAGTAATCAGAATGTATCTTTATCCTTGTGTGTGCTTAGCAACCCTACAGGTCTGGATGACAAAAAGAATTTGCCCTTGGACAGCAATTTAACAAGACATCAAACAGTCAGGAGGAAAAATAAAAACTTTGCTTATATTTCACAATGAGTAGGGAATGCATAAAGAACCTCACAGTCATATTGGTTTATATTAGGGCAGGATTTTAAACTTTTCACTTTTAGACATGGGCAGATGCTCTAGAGAGTTCTGGAAGCAGGAACAAGAAACTTTGTCTTTTTGCATCCTGTGGAGTAGCTGTCAGAAGAACAGCCACACAGGCACAAGATATTTCTTGACCTTGCCGTTAGCACTAAATAGATGTTCAATAATGATTGGAGGATACTGATAAGGAAAATGGAAAAGGAAAAATGAAACGGAAAAAGAAAAAAAAAGGAAAAAGGAAAAAGGAGAAAAGAAAAAAGAACGGGAAAGAAAGGGGAGAGGAAAGCGGAAAGAGAAGGGAAAGATAATTGAAGAGGAAGAAAAAAGAAAGAAAAGAAAATGCTACTTAATATGCTTCAATATATTTCTCAAATGAATCATAAAAAACAACGGGATGAATATGGTACAGAAACCTAAGGTGGGTCATATTAAGGCTTGTCCAAGTAGTGATGCTTTCTGAAGAAATCCATGAGGAAAGTGCTCATTAACATCTCTGAAATCCCACGCTGTGTCCTAGAGTCCAGCAAGACATAATGTGGCTGATTCCATACAGGAATTAGATCAGAGGAGAAGATTTCTGTGGTCATGGCACAGCTGGTACTGAGGTGCCTGTGTTTAGGGAATTTACATACTCAGGAGCAGAAAAGTGAGAAGGTACTCCCTTGAAGAGGGCTTGTGTGTCCCTTAGTAGTACAACCTGTCTTCTTCTGCTGCTGGGAACCCAAAAACTGTTAGTCAAATGAGCTATGACCGTATTTAACTGATCTCACTGGTCTGAGGAGGTATCTGTAGTCAGAATTGTTGCTGACATTGTCATCGACTGCCTTGCACTGAGCCTCTATTCAGACTGCAGGCAACTCCACTCTCTCACAGCAAGCCACTCTGGGAAGGACTCTGACTTGTCTGCCCGCTAATTTTAAGGAGCAAAAGGGGCACATGAGGTCTTCTGGGTCAGGTACAGAGTACACCTTACAGCTCAAGGTGTTCTGGAACAGACACATTGCAGAGCAGGGAAACACAGGTTTCCAAATGCACTTTCCTTGTCCAGCCTCTTGAATACTGCTAAAGGCAAGGAATGGCAAAGGCTGGCAGCTCCCACCTCAAGCTCACAGTCAGAGTCATGTGTGCCTTCCAGGATTAATGTAACTGTTGGACTCGGGCTTCCCAGCTCACCCTGACTCACACTCCCCTGTGCTCAGAAAAGAGAGTGGTTTTAGAAGAATTAAGCATACAAAGATACAGTTTAGCACTTGGTAGGAAGGATTGCTGAAATTAAGTTCATACCCAATTTTAGAAGACAAATGCCTCTAAAAATCTGCTGCCTACGGCTAAATAGAGCATGGTTCATGCAATCCATCTCCTCTGACTTTCACCATCTACAGTCTAGGTGACTGCACTGTAACTAGTGACTTTAGGCTCAAGAGAGGGAAATAGATCCTTTCAAAGAGTGAGTCATCTGACCTATTTTAGATATCTCTGTTAGGAAAAGACAAATGAATGTCTGAAGTGCCTATATTTTTCTACTGACTCTTAAAGAAATTCAGAAAACTAGATGAGAAACTATTCATGTAGACGAATCTGACCTCATGTATCCTGCAGCACGCACTGCTAAGTTGCAATTCACATCCAATTTAGGCAGTGACTGACAACGCAAAGCTGACATTTATAGCTTAACTAATAATCTATGTCGAGGTGGTACAGCTGGTTGGGAAGGAACAAACAAGCAATTAAAAGAGTATATTTGCTTCTCCTGAATTCAGTCTGTGTATGGTTTTGATTTGATGACTTTGTCAGAGATGCAGAAGTCTCTGCTAACGTAAGTCTCACAGCAGATAGAAATGTCTGCATGACAGCAGGCAGGAAAAAAATTGTATCTAAGAAAGTTAGTTTCTGGGGGGGCAGGGAGGGAATGACAGCTTTCTTTTTGACCAATGGTACATTTATTAAGTTAGGAATCTAGTACTTAGATTTGGTTGCTGACTAGCTAGTCCTTCTCAAATAAATTCCTAAATTTTCAGTAGTTCAGTGGAGTGAGATCGGCTTGCTGAAGACATACATAACTTAGGAAACTGCTCTCTCCACTGACTGTATCAACCCTCAAGGTGATCTTCCTAAGTCAGATGGCAATCCCCTAGGGAGCAAGGAAGCTGCCGGAGTTCCTGGGGCTATCTGCAGAGCAAGCCTCATCATCACATCAACTCTTCCAGCAACTGACACGGTTAACTCACTCCCTGCCTCATCTGGATGGCAGAGGCACTGCTGCAGGAGAGATTAGCTCATATCTCCCCTTGCTTCTGGGCAAGTACAGGGGATTCATTTAACACCTCTGAATTTGTCAGACCAAGAAGAGAGTTACTTCAAGAATAAAAAATCCTAAAGCAGTAGAAATCAGAAGACTGCATCCTTGTTTGGATCTTCCAGCTGTTTTACATGGCTCGCATGTCACCAGATATGATCACAAATTTTATTAAAATGCTTCAGTAAAAGTTGCAACCTGAGCTGCTGTTTCCAAGGGTCTGTTATATCAAATTGCGCAATGATCTCTCAGCTGTACATATATTATTTTCTCATTTTATCAGTTTTTCTCAGCCTTTTGTTTTATTTTTAAATGACTTTATTGCATTAGCTCACATGGGCCTGCAATTTCTGTGTTCTCAAAAAAAATTGAAAAAAAACAATTCAACTGCTTTAGTTTATACTAATGTTGCATTAGTATATGAGACGATATTCTTGTAACATCAGATCTATCTTATCCCATATTTGAGAAACTATTTCAGACTATTTGACATTGCTTTCTCTTGTCCGTCTTTGTTTTCAGCAATACAGTGTGAAATTAAATGTATTCATATCTTAAATTCTTAAAAATGAAACTCATCTTTGTATAGAATCTAAAGTAGTGATATCTTGGGTGGCTGCCCAAGTATTTAATCCATGGAAAACTTTTGATTTTGTTGCAGCATTGTTGCTAAAGATAGCAAGTCAGTTGCAGTCACAGTCATCATAGATATTTTAAAGATGGTCTGGCACAAACTTTGGAATATCCTAGATTTCTCTAACAAATGTCTCGTTGGGTGTCAGGTTGCTGTTATACTACTTTGAGACATGTCAGGAAGTAAGGAGAGGGAAACTTGTGAAATCTGCCCTCCAATTTCTTCCACTGGAAAAAATATTAAAGATTATTTTAAGATCACCCTGCCCAGTCACATTTACCAAAATCTTCCTTCTTCCTTTTTTATTTATATGCTGGCCTTAATTATGTGTTTCATCTGTATGCTGGTTTTAGTTATTTGCTAAGAATAGACTTTGATAATCTGTTTTCTCTTCTAGGCTCTTTGTGACTGAGTCAAACTCTATTGAGTATTCACTGCTCAAATTTTTAGCATAAGAAACGGTTCAAATCACTGGAGTCCCTGTGTTAAACGGCTATCAAACTGTTTCCAGTTCCTTCTGTAATGAACATGGCATGTTGCTTATTGTACTTTCAACAAGGCAGTCAGTCAGGATATGAGAAGGTCTTGAAGTGAAGTCTCCATTGGTTCCCTCAGTAGTTTCCTTAAACAATAATTATACCCATCCCAGGTAAAAGCGTGTGCTCAATTTCTAATTTTTACTGGATGGCTTTGTCTTCCTGTTGTTGGCTCTTATTATGGCATCTGACACTTGTCTATGAGGTGGATTGTGTGACATTGACATTTGTTTAGCTCCTACATACTGTCAGCTCTTAACAAAGCATTGTCCTCAGCTGGATGCGGTATGGGGAGCATGGGTACAGGGAACTGGAATTGTTTCCACCACCTTTCAGCACTGTGTGTGGAAGCTCATTTGCAGTTGGTAACCCATGCAATCAGAGCAGGGCTGGATCCACTCCCTGTTTCTTCCAGGTTCTCTCTCCCAAGAAAATGTTACCAGTAACCTCTAAACACGGAGGTGGAAGTCCAAACTCATGGATGCTTTTATACAGGCACTTTCTGTCTGTCTTGTGCCTGTAGTGGCCCATGAAGAGGCAGCTGTGTTCAGGCACACCTGCATAGTTTGCAGAGCTTTGTGTACAAAATGCCACCTGCTCCGTTTCCGTAACTCCGACTTGTACGATCTATGAGTCATGCCAGCCAGCCTGCACCAGATTAAGGGGTTTAAAAGGCAGCACTATTGATCTACCACTGTGTTACTGATAAGTGTGAAAGGTTGATTAAAAAAAAAAAAAAAATGACATAGCAAATGTAAAAGTAAAAGCTCATGGTCTTGCTGCCTTTAAACATCCCAATAAGGCACCTCCCATGGAAAGCAGTGGAGGTGAAGTTTCCATTCCACCCATTCTTGTGCAATTCACCTGTTTGGATGAGAGATTTCAGTATTCCTGGAGCCATTTTAATTGGTTGTAGTAGTAATGTAATTGCTTTTAGAGGAAAAATGAAAGAAGGAAAAAAACCCAGGAAAGTTCTTTTGAAAACTTTGATGTATTTGAATTACATGGGATAATCCAAGGTTAATTAAGTAGAGGAAGAACAGCAGAAAGACTTACTGAGAATTAAATTATATCCAAGTAAGTGTTAGCATTAGGAATAAACTAATAGATAGGATGGCTAAGATACAGCATTGGATTTATATTTGGCTTATATAGAGGAATTTCATACTTGAGAAATATACAGTTTTTACAGAGAACAACAAACGTTATTTTCACCATTATACTTTACAGAAGCTACAGACTCATAAACTAAGACTAAATTAATTATATGCCAAAGAACAAAGAGAACTGTTAACAGAACTAGATCTCTTGGTTGCCACTCCATTTTTTCCATTTGACTTTATTGAATGAAGTATAAATCACATGCATAAATTTTAAGGAATCTTTTTCTTGTTGTCTTTATCAGATATTGCACTTTCTATCATTTGCATAAATGGAAAAGAGGAAGCCTTTTTTTGCTGGGTATATCTTTTTTTTTTTCCACAGAACTTTAGGAAATGAATTGAAAGCAGTTAGAACTGGTATAAGGGACCTGGTGGAGTACTAATATCTGTGAGCTCATGCTTCTAGAATATTTTAAAATTCGAGTTCTAAGCTTCAAAAAAAGCAGTGATATAATAAAAAGGGAATTTGGAGTGGGCTGTATGTTAAGAAGCAATGCAGAGCATTTCTAATGTGCACATAGATAGCCTTGGTGCCCTGAGCAACGGGGTTATGCTACAAGAAAATGACACCTGTCCATTGGATTGCCTTGCTTATTATTAATTTGATCCTCAGACTGTCAGCTTTTGGNTCTGTGGCTCTCTGTTCTGATTATAGTCTGAGCCTCAGCTGTCCCAGAGATGCCTCTCCCAAACTTCACGTTTGTGTCTGAGAGCTGCCATTCCCTCTCACCAGCTGTTTGCCCCACCTAATAGTTCCTCTTTGTATCTTACTTGCTCCTTTGTCTATTTATATATACACTAATGCATGGAATTCTAGAATATATTTGTAATGCTTTAGCACAGAAGTCAGGCATCCTAATTCTGGATCTCCTGTAGATGTAACTTGCCTTTTCCCTGGCGCTAACAGAATCTAGTTTAATTTTCTTTCATGTTGCAAAGAAAGGGCAATTTTTTAAAGTCTCTGTGGAGCTGGTTGTTTTCTCCAGGGATGCTTTTGAGGTGTACCTATCTCAGCATGGTACAAATTTCAGTAAGGTTCTTTCGCCCGCAACTCCTGCCCATTGTTGCACAAGCATTGGGAGACAGGGATAGGCATATTTTATAAATTAAAAAGAAATCAGTCAGTACGTTGAAGCAATTAGTGTAAAGGAGTTCAACAGACAAACAGGCAGACGGGGTTCTCTGCACTGTTTGTCTTTTCCTGCCCCCTAAGCTTTAAGTGTAGTACAAGAGCTAAATGAAAAGAGTGAAAAATGACCACATATAGTGGTCCAGGCTCCAACCTCACTGACAGAGCTGTAAATCCAGAATAAGAACATAAAACCTGCCGTCCTGAGTGAGCATGAAAGTCCTTTTAGCCCTTTTAGTTCAGTCGTGGAGAACAGTGGGCAAAAGCAAAGGCTAAGGACACGGATAAGGTAGATAAAGTATATTTCTCCTGAGGTAGGCTTTGAAGTGGAGCCTAATTTAGTGGAGACAGAGATTTTAGTCAATGGTTGAGTTTAATAGCCACAAACAGACCTCTCCTCTGTGATCTAATCCCTTCTTAAATCTGTGGATGTTGGGAGCCCCACAACATCCCAGTGCAGTGAACTCCATAACTTCACTATGTTTTAAGTGAAAAATCTTTTGCTTTCAACCAGCTGCCTGGTCATTTCACTGAATACTCCTTCTTGTATTGTGAAAAAGTGGGACTGCACTTTCCCATTTGATATTTTTGTGCCATTTGTGATTTTACAGTAATTTCACTGATGCCACTGGGGGCCCTTTCAACTGACACTGCTGTAAGGCAAGGTCAGAGACTTGTTTTTAAGGAATCTGATTAATTCAAAAGTCCAGCTGCTACCTGGTCAGGATAGTTTCCCTAACCATCTCTGTCGATGAGAGGAAAGCCCTTTGGAGTTCAGAATGTGCAAGGAGAAGGGAGGGAGGTGAGGGGGATGTAACCTGGGAGGTGCCCTGGAAACACTGCATTTCAAACACAGCACTCTTCAATACATCCGGATGGCCCAAAGCAGGAGCTTGCTCTGCAGGTAGAGCCAGAACCAGGAGGTGCATACAGGTGTGCGCGATTTGCAGCAACTCTTAAACACCTGGAAGGTCTTTGCTTTCTAGAAGCTGGGAACAAAATTGTGCCCGACTCTTGGAGGTCATGACAACCCTGCTTTGTTGTGTCCACACGCACCTTTGCAGTCCTCAGAAAGCGAGACTATCCACACCACTCCTACTGTACACTCTAGGTCTCTTCCACATGTGGTGAGGCTAACCCCACATTTAGGATGGCTCCAGACTGAGGAAACCTGTTTTTCCAACGTGTAGTCTGAAGGCCACATTAGTGTGACCAGCATCACCATACTTGTGTTAGACCCCTGTAGCTCTCTCTTCGTGTCTGCAGCTCTCCACATGTTATCAAACAGGTCGCACACACAGCCAACACTGCCCAGAGCTCCGAGCCCCACAAAATAAACTTGTTTCAAGGAAGAGAACCACGTTTCTGGCCGTATCATCAGAGTGCACGTGGCATATCAGCTTTGATGTGACACCTGTGTGATGATCACTAGCTACCTGGTTGTTCTAGGTATTTTTAAAGGTTAGATTAGGATTGAGATTTTAAAAAAATAATATAAGATAAAGATTAAGATAAGATAAGATAAGATACAAATATACTCAGTCTTCGAGGCTGAGGCTGTCAACTTCCAATTGCTGTCAAAGGAAACAGGAGCACCTTCCAGTCTCCAGCATTCAAAGCCTGCGACAGCACATCACTATCGTGTCATTTACTGCAGACTGTCCAAAATTCCAGAAAGGACCTCCAACAGTAAAATCCAGATGCTTTTATCCTGTTAAGTATGAACTCCCATCAGCAGTTAAGGGAATTTTCCCTACAGGAAGACCACTGGATTCACTTCTTGATGTTCACCAGCTGGTGTAACATTGACAGCTGTGAAAACATTCTGCCAGTAGCATCCAACTGGATCCATCCAATTGCTGGGCTTGGTTCTTTCTGTTCCAACTCTACTTATCAAGAATGTTAGTCAGACTTCACAGGGCTGATTTGCAGATTATCTTATCTTCTATGATGTTGCTTGGGCTGTCCAGTCTTTGCTTCATTAATCTTCCACTCTCTTAGCTCCTACCCTGGTGTGAATAGCTAACTGTTCTGTATAGCCATGAAAAGGTTTGGGAGAAATCAGTCTTCTGGGATATGTGCTGTACAACTTTACTCCAGAAGTGTGAGTACCCTTCTAACAACAGGTGATGGTAAGCAAGATATGGGTCAATAGGTGTTCCCAAAACCAAAAACAGAGGCACCTACAGTGGAGCATCTTTAGTCAGGATGTAGCTGGAGAAGGTTTAGGCAGTAAATGTATACACAAGAATACTACATAATCCTCAAATTCATGCTATTCTCTTGCCGCTCAGCAGATCTTTGGTTATGAATATGACATGGCTGTGTGACACCCTTCAGTTCACAGTACTCACAACACATTCACAGGGATTAGGATATGCATTACATGTGTTAGGCAAACATATTTAGCCCAGCAGCCTACTGGACCCCTTACTCTCAGATAGAGAAAATGGACCACCACAGTTAGGAGCAACAACTTCATCTCATGCTTTCTCCATAGAACAGAGGCAAAATGGTTTCATTCGTTTTTGCATGTGACCAGCTGAACCCGGTGCTTAACCACAGAAACTGCCTCAATGATGCACTGAGGTGGACTCATCAGTGTCAGCAGTATGGCTATGGAGCAAAAGGAATCCACTGTGCTATCCTGAGAGGATGGTAGTCTCTTGCTTCTGTAAATTCTTCAGAGACAGCTGTATTACTTTTCCAGAATTATCTCCTCAAACAGGGCTTTGAATGCGTCCTTCTGCATGCTGAAGAGCACACTATAGGTTAAAAAAGCAAAATAGCAGAGTAATCCTTGCAAAGGCTGTTCAGAAACATCATGATGGGCACTTTTCAGCCATTCAGATTTACTTGTCAGATATTGCAGTTTGCCTCTAGTACCAACCAGGACGTGGTAAATTTTGAGAGGAGCCACATGCTTTGGACTGCATCAATGCTGCTGGTGCTTTCCACCTGTCTTCAGTAGAGAAAGGCAGTGGGAGGGATCAGCAGTGTGACATACTGACTTGTACTAGTTATACATGCTTCCATGTATAACTATTTACCAATACCAAACCAGTATTGGTAACTGCAGGACTAGTAATTTCTCTTTTTTTTTTTTAACCACAGAATCGCCAGGGTTGGAAGGGACCTCTGGGGATCATCTACTCCACCCCCCCTGACAAAGCAGGGTCACCTAAAGCAGGTCACACAGGAACACATCCAGATGGGTTTTGAATGTCTTCAGAGAGAAGTGATTACCCTGGGAAGCCTGTTCCAGTGCTCTGCCACCCTCAACGTAAAGTTCTTCCTCATGCTGAGCTGGAACTTCTTGTACTTCAGTTCATGGGCATTGCTCTTTGCTCTGTTGCCAGGGTCACAGAAAAAAGTGATGGTGATGAGCTCCAGAATGATCTGCTCCAGGGATGGAGGTGAGGCTGACTGGCTGGTAGTTTCACAGGTCTTCCTTCTTGCATGTCTATTATCTGTTCTCATAACATCTGATTTTTCTGACTGTATTTCAGACAATCTCTTCCTATTTTCTGAAGTCCCTATTGTGAATGCGTGTTTATGCTGTTCCCATTTTGGAGATAACACGATATAAGCTCTCAGTAACTATCACAAACACAGTTTGGGAAGAGAAGACAATAATTTCTTCCTCCACCCTGTCTAATTGCACACGAGTATTCCATTAAGTAACCCTTCATCACTCATTTCTCACCTGGAAGAAAGCAGAGGCAATATCACAGAGATACTCATAGTCCATCTGACTCTTGAGCCTTGCTTCTGTCTGGGAATCTTCTTTGTATGTACTTAAAACCGCTTCTCTCTTAAACCATCCAGGGAATATAATTCTGGTACACAGAAAAGAGTGATAAAAAAATAAAACCTGAGGAAAAATATTTAAGTACATGAAAATTAATTTAGAGATATTTAATCAGTGTGTTCTGATCCAAAGGAAATGGGTCTATTGTAATGGAAAGGCTTAGTATCTAGGGCATATCTCCTGCCCTCCTGGAAGAGAAATCCTTGAGACTTGCATGAGAAAAAGGGAGGAGAAGTGCTCTTGTGTGTGCGCGTGTATTTGAGAGACTGTTTTGACTTTGATTCCTCCTTAACTCCATTAATCCAGTCTCTTTCCCTTTATCTGTCATGATATTGTGTCTTTGAAGAGCTCAGTGCCTGAGAACAGGCTGGTCAACAACCCTTTGGTTGGGTGCTTAATGCATACAAATTGAATAAACACCCCAGGAAATTCTAATTCCCACTGAAAAAGTTTCAAAAAAGCCCTGGCTGTTTCTTGTGCCCAAGATAACAAAGAGTGACACATCTTCATCAGAGACAGTGACTCATAGCTAGGGGTTGAATTGTTGCGGGGGATTGTTTTATCTGTTGGCTGTATCAAGTTAAGAAAGATGGAAGTGCAACCCTGAATGTCTTATTAACTGCCAAAATAATTACATCATGGACAAAAAGGGGAGATGAAAAGTACTTACATCAATTTATACTCTTAGTTTATGTGTTCTGGAAAAAGTCTGTATCTTGTATCAAAGGCCTCAGGCAAGTTTCATGCTTTACAGTTTGACATCTTCTGCCCTTCCAATGTGAAATATTTATTTAGATAAAACGTACTGATGTTGCTGTTGTTTTCTCATTGTCTCATTCAGCTATTTTTTTTTTTGCTTAAATGCTTCCACGGGATATTTAATCCTGTGTATATTTGGTCACTTTTAGAGTTTACAGTGAAAGATGGCACTCTTAATGCTATATTCTTCATGCATTCACCTTTCTCCAAGGCATCAGTTGTTTCTGGAAGCAGGCTGCTGGTGTGGCTATGGGTAAACACAGACATTTCTGGAATCAGAATCTAACTAATTGGAAATAGTAAAAAAAAAAAACAAGGAAAGAAAATAGAAGCAGAGAGTGTAACTGCAGCTGTCCTCAGTGAAGAAGGTGGACAAAATGTGTGAGCTTGCACTAAACCCTAAGATCAGCAATTTCTCTACCATCGTTGTCTAGACCGCATTTTTTGTTCTTAACTAAGGAAAAATGTTAGTGTCAGACCCACAGTATGAGTCAGAAAAAGCTGCCACTGTGGGAGGTAGTGAGAGCCCCAGCTCCTGGCAATCTCAAAATCAGGAGGAGACAGGATGCCAGCATCAGCTCCTCACAGCATCCTGCCTCCGTGAGAGGTACGGTGCCCAAGCTCAGGTGTGGTGGGGTGCAGAAGCTGGATGCTATTTGCCCTCAGAGAGAGACTGCAGGCTCCTCACTGACCTCTGTGCACTGACTCTGCTGTGCATCCCTTGAAATCCTCCCCCAAGCTGTCTTTGGTACCACTCAATAGATTCACACCTGGCAGGTAGGAAACCCATAAGCAGACACAATTTCCTTATAGCATTGGGTCCATTCAAAAGTATTTTTTTCTCTTCCTCACAAATAGTCAAAGCAGAAGCATTTATCTATGAGTGGCTAAATCCTTCAGTAACAGCCCTCCCAAAAATCATTAACCCTACAGCAGGGTTTGGACATGCTTTGCTGTCCACCACTTTTCCTCTCATAGGAGCAGTGGTTGGGGTATTACTCAGAAAAACTGGAGAGAAAAATATTTTAAGAAAGAGGTAGGAAGGAGTCTTCTCCTGGGAGACAGTGGTGTGGGAATTTCTGTTGGCAGGAGCATGAGGCCTCTGTGCAGGAGAGGGGATGAAAGAGAGAGACTGCAAGTCAGCAGATGGGGAAAGCTCAAACTCAAAGGAAGCTGTTTGACTATTTTCAAAAGCAGACAGTGGGAATTGCAGAAGAAAACGGGCAGGTTTAATATTTTGAGAGGAGAGCTGGGGACTCATTGTCTGTCACCCTGATTTCCTTCTGAACATCAGGAATGACTGTCCGCCTCATGATGTCTGAACTTATTTTCTAAGAGGGGAATGTCTGATAGCCTTTCCCAACACTTATTTTGAGAATCAGCTGCTGCTGTAGCAAAGTATCAGCCATCCCCTTGACTTCTACATAAAGAGAAGGAAAAAAATGGGTTGAAGATTTATTTAACCCTTTACTCTCCAGGATTCCTCTGTTCTTTGATCACCACATTTTTTTTACTGCTCTCCTGCCTTCCTTTTTCTTTTTATTGTTTCTTCTCTTTCACCCAGAAAAATTCTTCACATATCTTACATGTAGGAAATTCTCTGCACATGCTGCTTTAAAGTATTCTTCTGAATGGAGTTACATGTTTTGAAGCAGTGACTGGCAGGTGACACTGCTTTACCAGGTGTGGATCTGCAGAGTGGGAAGACAAGTTGTCAACTGCTACTGACGAACACGGAAAAAAGGAAGACAACCAAAACCTCCAGAATATTGCAAAGGACAGATATCCCCAGGCGTTTCTTTGTGTTGAAGCAGCAAGTTTTAGCTCTGAGTGAATTAGCAATTCTTACCCTGAATGTTTTATATTTAAATCTTCTCAATGTGGTGGTCTAAATCTTGAAATTTTACCATCTAAAGTAACTCATCTTCAGTAGTTTTATTTTGTGTACATCTCTGTTTACAGAGATAAACATATATGTGCTTGTAGATACCTTTTGTGAATAACTACTGTACTGTCCAATCTTTTAAAGAAAAAGAGTATTGCTGTAACTACTATACAAAAAATTTTGGCATACTGACACCGAACAAGTGTTTGACACTGAAGTGTTAATATTAGAATATTTCTTTGCTGTTGTAATTTGATGTCTGCCTTGCTCCTGTCACAGCCTGCCAGTACTGGTATTTGGCAGCTGGGGGAAAAACAAGTAAAATTCTGCATGCGTGTTTGTTCCCCTCAGGACTACAAGTATAGTTTTACACAAGAGAAAAGATACAGCAGGAGGGGCCAAGTCTGATAATCATTTCCCAGTAGAGAGGTCAGAGGGCTGGAGACACTGAAAGAGGGGAAAGGGGATTATTATGGTTGGGTCTGAGAAGAAGAATCAGAACGGCAGATACAAGTTAAATCAGTTTTAGGATGGACTTTCCAAAAAAGCTTTCTGAGTAGTAAGGTCCATGAAAATATGAGCTGTGTTTTGTGGGTTATTGTGTGGCTGAGTCCTTTTGAAATGTAACTGGACAAAGAGCTCAAGTAAGTCCTCCAGAAAACAATAATTTGGCACTAGGAAGGAGTAAATTACTTAATAAGATGTCTTTGTCTAATTTCTGTGGTTTGATGATTGAAAGAGTTCTGCCTGCTAGTCTTACATTCAGTGTTGTAAAATCCTGTGTCATAAAATTAATCTGAGACCTGAGTGCAACTAGGAGTGTGTGCAAGTAATGGCAGCGATGCAGCAGCACGTGGCCCTGAAATGTGAAAAGGAAGTCAGAAAAGAAAGATAGAAAAGTGAAGCAAGGTTTCATAAGAAGCTATTGGCAAGTTCTTTCTCCCTGCAGTGCAGTCAATGCAGTCAGTAATCTGGACGTCAGGTTCTTTAAATTCTGTATCCTAAATTCATGTTCCTACCAACATCCAGACACAGATGAAACTTGGCTCCCTTGAGGAGATTCATTGACCTGATTGGAGCTACTCCTGTGTAATGACATACCCTTTCTGTCGTAAAGCTGGGAGACCTTGCACAGACATTAATGATGCTGCTACAAATCACAGAGATGTGCCCAGTGAGTCATTGGCACAGCAAGCCATACAGCTCAGGTCTAGTAAATCAACTTTTTCCCTTCAGGAAGAAAATGCTTTAGGTGTTTTTGCGCAGTGTTTGAAAAGTTCCTTTTATTTTCACTGAAATTACAAAAATTCAAAAAACTTAAACATCCATCCCAAAACCTGGCTTTGCAAACACCTGTTTAAATCAGCTGTACTGGTGTAAGCAATATAGTGTACATATTTAAGGAATTTATGTATATTAAGGCATGAGATCTAAAAAAACCAATTTTATGCCAATAATTTTTATGCTGTAACAAAATGTATACTACAAAAGGCACAAGAGTACAAAAACTGAAGCATTGTACTGTCAGTCTGAGAGATTTTTGGCAGAAATGTAGAAAACTTGATCTGTCTTCTGTTTGTATAGGATTAAGATTATTTGGGACTGTAATTTCCACTGATTTTAGCACATGGCCTCCACACACTGCTACCCCAAGTGCTCAAGTGACTTGAGCTATCACACCACCAGAAGCAAGCCTGAAACTCAAGTCTAATATTCCCTTATAAAACAAGACTGTCTTGTTTTCAACCCAGTAGGACAGGAAGAGCTCCTCTGCATGGCCTCGTCTCCTCTTGCCCTCATGCAGCAGAGGCCTATTCACACCTCTAAAGCTTTCAGTTTTAACAGGTTTTCCTCTGTGGCCTAGACACTGTACAAACAATTTCACCCGAAGGCAGAGCTATGCCTGATAATGCAAAAAGGATGATTTAGCCACTGCCTTCATGCTTTCAGATGTGCCTGCCAGACACATGCATGTCCTGTCCTTGCTAGGGGATAGAGTGGTTTTGCAATTAGGGCTGTGGAGTACTGTTGATGAACAACTCCCATTGACAGCATGACAGCTGTTCAATAAAACAAAGACAAAATGAGATTTTTCTCACACTTTGCAAGTATGAGGCTTACCTTTTGGAAGCTGGAAACAATAAAAGCTGTTGTCACAGTCACCCACTGCCCTGGGCAGCAGCAAGTCAGAAACGAGAGAGCTCATCCTGCCAGACCTCCTTTGAAAACAAATTGCACAACAGAGCCAATAGCAGTTCTACCGGCAGTAACAACACAGATATTTCTTTGTGCAACAGTAACCATTAAGAAAAGCTTAAGCATTTTCTGCAACACCAGAACTCTTTGAGTCAGCAAGAAAGATGAGAATGGCTCTTCTATGGAAGCCTCTGGAGAGAAACAAAAAAAATGAACCCGTAAATGTCACTGCTATCAATGCTTCTCTTTTTTTATTCTCTCTTAATGTTGGGTTTTAACCCTAAGAAAGAAGGATGAGAAGCTTTTGCTTTCCATTTTACCTCAGCCTAAATGATTTTTTTTTCAATTTGGATGTGTCAATATTAACTTTTACAGTATAAGGACCCTTATTGGAAAGCCCCACTTTTAGCCAGTTTCCCATGGTAAGTCTGAAATATTATTTACTGCTCTCCTCCTTCAACTGCTCTGATCACCCAATAAAGGCCAAGAAAATTAGATTAATTACCCTTTTTATAAATTTTCACAGGAAACAATTATTGTCAGAAATAATGAATGTTTCATATTTACGAATTCATTGTTGGTGTCTTCCACCCCACCCTTTTTCTTACTAGAGAAGATAGGTTTGCTTTGCTTATCCATAGAATTGTCTTTTCTGCCATAAAATTTGACCATAAAATTTGCTGTTGGTCTACAGCAGGTATGTTTTCCAGCACAGCAGTATCAGCTAAGGTTATTTTTATTTTAACCATTTGTTTATATTTTCAGCAGCTTAGTGTAGATATGGTTACACTGGGATGGAAAGTGTTTTTGCCAGTATAACTTACTTCACTTTGGAATGAATGTTTTCTGTGCCAGTAAAATTAGATTCTTTTCTTTTCTCCCTGGCCAGTAGAAGCTGCACCCACACAAGGATGGTTTGCCAGGACAGTTATATTGGTAAACTTTTCCTCATGCTGACCTGGTCTCCAAAACAGAATTGCATAAATAATAGAGGCAGGTGGGAGCAATCGTAAGCGAATGCCAAAATACTGCAGCTGAGTTCATTCTTATGTCAGAAGCCTCGTGGTGCTTTGGTTCTGTCAAGGGTCAGCTATTTTGGGGCAGGTGGAGAGAACTGCTGAAGGAGATGACACACTTCAGCATTGCTTAAACTCTGCCTTTAGAAATAACTTTACAGTTAAAGCTACTTTGAAAATGAGTAAGGCCAGATTATGGCATGACTCCAGTTCCTAGGTGGTCAGGACTAGAAGGTAGAAGAGATGAAACAAAAGGAAAAGCTCTCATGGGAGTAGCTGAAGAAGAGGAGATTCTTTTTTAGTTGAGCCAGGGAAAAAAGAAAGAAAAGGAGCTAAGTGTGGGATGCTGGCAGAGGGAGAAAGGCACTTAGGTGGGCTAGGCCAGTTAGAACACACAGCTCTTTGAACATGTGTCTCTATACTGGCTCACTCTGCACACTGGATGAAAATCAAGGTATTGGCTATAATTTAAAAGCAGTGGTTGGCTCTGTTCCTGGTGGTCTCCATGGTCTCCAGCGCTGCCTCATGTTGTCTTTCACTGCAGCTTCACTACTGGTCCCAAGGGCTGGACTCCAGTAAGGCAGTAGTATGTGTTCTTCTTGGAAAAGGACATTTTGTCTGGAATTTTGTAGTTTCTGCAGTATGGTAGCGTCCAAAGGGTATAAATTATTTAGTTTTAATTTTTCCCATTCCCAGTTATCTATTATTTTTTGCATGCATTTAATCCATGTGTTTTGGCTGTGGGGTTAATTTTCAAGAGCTGTGTCTGGCATACCAAAAAATGATCTCTGCTCTGAAACAACTCTTTTGAACTACACTAGTTGTTAACAAATGTTTCTCTGAGCAGCTGTAAGGCACCTGGATACTGTGATGAATGTCACAGTCTAACCAAACTAAATAATGCCTTTACAGTACATATCAGATAACCCAAGTATCTACCGCTGGTTATGACATTTGTAAGCTAATCCACTGCTTTACATAAATAATGGCTGTTGTAAATATTTAGATATTGTTCTTCTCTGTATGAAATAATAGAAAGCAAATTATATACTAGAAATTCTGGGAAAGCATTATAAAAAACAAAAATTGGGACCATTTGGCAATATGTTTTACTCCCTTATTTAAGTTAAAGCACTACACTTAACCAGGTGCTCTTCACAGGTCTTCCATTATTTTCTGGATTTATGGATATTTAGACTTTAATGATGGTCAACAAAAAGCTATTCACAATGTGTCAGTGTACCACTTCTTACCTTTATATATCTTTACTGCAGCAATCAAAATTCATCCAGAATGAGCTTGAACCCTTCGCTATTAATGCCTTGGGTCTGAAAAACATTTTTTGCAACATGTTTCTACTTCATCCTGTTGAACTCATTTTACAGTTTGACAATAGTATTATGGATTGCTTAATCTTTCCTTTTTGCAAGGAAAAGCCAACTTGCCCTCCTACTAGAACAGTATTTCTTTTGTCAACAGAGGGTTAATGAATAAAACTCTTTTCAAGGTCAGATTGGCAAGTCAGGCTTATAAAAAATCACCTCATGCTTAAGCAGTGATAAAACAAGAATTGCAACTCAAGTTTTGCTTCTTTCTCTTAAAACCATCTGATTAAAAATAATGACAGATCACTCTGACATGCATCATAGGTTTGAAAGCTAATTCATACTCTTCCATATTATTGCGTTAGTGACTAACTTGTATCTGTGAAGTAACATAAGGAAACAAAAATCCCTCAGCAACAAATGATAAACTGCTATTCATTATCAGGATCAGTTTAGTTATTTTAACAAAAGATTCATAATAGAAAAATATTTTTATCTTTGTATATAATTTCCTTTCTATTTTGTTGTTGTTTGGTTTCAGTAATTGGAATTACTGTATCCTTTCAACTCCTTATAATTCTTATTTAATTTAGAGTTGGTTCTTGGTTCAAAATAAAATTTTATCAGTTAGACAATACCTGTTAAAGTATCAATTACTGATGGCTTCTGTAGATACTTTCACTGTTCGATCAGCAAGACACTTAAAAGCATTTTAAAATTACATAGGATGATTAAATTGCATGCTGTGAAAACCTAAAGTTTGGAGTTGTTTTTTTCTCCTTTGGTATATTTGAAATAATGTATATCTCAGTAGCACTTGAGATTATGCTTAATGGTAAATTTAGTCAGGAATGTGTTTTTACACTTGTAGGGCCATTCATTACTGCGTCCATGTGCCAAACTGGCTCAGCACAGCAGCAAGTAAACAGCAGCAATGATCCCAGTAACAGCCCTGATAATAATTAGATAAACATGAACGGACAACTCACATCTAATTTTTTCTTTTTTTTTTTTCTTTTTCCCAGCTACTTATTCCAAGCAAGTCTTAATTTTTTTGTTTGTTTTTTTCCTCCAGTCCTCCCCACAAAACACTGCTACTTACCTCCCAAACAGTGCACACAGGTGATGGCCATATTTTGAGATCAAAATATCAAAGGAATGAGGATTTCACTTTCATCAGTGAAATTGAGAGGTTGCTTTGTTGTTTTATTTTTTGAAGCCACATTCACTATTGTGTAGACTGATCCACATACTAGTGTGGTAATGTAGCAATCAGTCTAAAAACCAGAAATAACCTGACAGCTCAGCAATAGGGAAACTTGAAGAAGTGAGGGTAAATCACATTGATTTCAAATTTTATTAATTGAAAAATAGAACATTTTTTCAAGAAAGTAGTGGGGCAAAATTAATTTTTATGGAAATTAAAGTTAGAAGAGCTAAATTTGAAATTTAGCACCGTGGGTGCCTTCGTGTTGTTATTATCCTTCATCAAAAACTTCTGACTCCAGAAGTGCTCAAGACTGAAGCAGCTCCATTGCTCTTGTTTCTTTCATTGTGTATAAGTCTGCTTTTTTGTAAGCAAGGGCTCAAATTACGAAGAACTTTAAATAATATTCCTCAAGCCATAATTCTCCCTAGGGGTTAATGGAGACTCATCACTTTCTTCTCTCTTTTCTCTGTTGAAAGCTAACGGTATAGATAAATCAGAAGCATATTTAAAGCATGCTGTATAGCTTTGTCTCATTCTGCTCTTAGCATGGTAAAATAAGATGCGTCTGAGGAAAATGGCATTCCTTGAACAGTTAGGGATAAATCTGGTCATCTGCCATCTTTCAGATAAATTTAGATCACAATAAGGATTTGAGAGTACAAAATACTGTGAATAGTAAGGGATAAATACTTGAGAATGGTAACTAAATCCTGCATTTTGGAATTATCACTGTGACCAACTGCCCATGAAATGTTTCTCATTTTAATGTATAGTGTGTCTGCATATAATTCTAGATCTGTATTTATATCTGCAGCCATATGCTGTTAGATTACCATCTCCTGTTCAGACAAATTGCTGGAGCTGTAGTTGCCAAAGCAAACAGAGTTCTTTTTTTTCTCAAAAGCACCGAACACATAACACATGACGCACTTCATTCTTTCTTATGTGATAACTATTAAAATAACAAGCTACTAATATGCACAATGTGTAAATGAGCAGCAAAGTTAAAAACAGAGGGGAAAGTAAGAGTGCTACATTTGTTACTGGCTGCTAATCGGAGCAGCTGTTTGGGGAGTCCTTCTCAGAGAAAGCAAGAGACACAGGTGCATGCTCAGCCACAAGTCAGTCTATTTTCCTTCACACTGATTAGTCTGGAGAATGCCATTGCTCACCTCAGAATGGTTAGTGGCAGAGACTATAAGAAACCTTTCTGTAAATCACTGGAGATTAACATCTTGCAGTCTGAGGACTGCTGGGGGGTGGTCTGTTGGTTTTATTCATTTTGCTGTGGTTTACTCATTGGAGTGGGATTCCAAAGCCAGAACCTGACTCTTGAAGGAGAAATTGGTTTAATCAGAAATGTGACAAATTCAGAGATTAATTGCAAGGCAGGAAATAGCAATAGGCTCATTGATAATACCATCAGTATATCACTAGACAAAGACCCAGAAAGGTGAGTGCCTTATCTCATTGAAATCTTGTGTTCATCTGCTGATTTGTCAGCAAGCCTTTTTCAGTGGAGCAAATCTATACATATTTTCCAGCCAAGAGTTATGAGTGGGAGTTTTGCCTGATTTCAACAACTTAGTAATCTCTCTTTTGGCTGACAATGAAGCAATATGAATATTTTTTTACAAATATTTGTCTGGCAGGGTCTCATTTATATTCCACTGTATGAAAATGTTTAAGCATAAATTAAGCAGCATTGTCAGATCAACATACTCCTTGTAGACTTGCCTAAGTTTTCAAGAAAAAGTATGATCACCTCCCTTTACCTGCATGCCCCTTGACACCTGATAGATGCTTGGATATGTCAGCTAGAATTCAGCATGGAAAACAACAATTTGTAACAAAAAAAATTGTAAAACCTACTCAGCAGTGTAATAGTCAATCTGTTTCTGAGGTAAGATTGATCTGTATTAGTTTTAAGGATATAAAAATTCGAGATCTCATTTAGCATAGATCTCTAGACTCTGAAGGATGTAGTAATGTAACAGGCTTTAATATGGACTATAGGAACTCAAATGCAGCAGTGGCCCCTGTCACAAATTGTTACCAATATTTTACAGCTGAAGGTCAAACTCAATGCTTTCTTCTGTTTTTCAAAATATTTGCAATAGGTAATTTCCTACTGAAGAACAAAGTAAAGAACGGTACAGTAAATCTCGAAGGTTGTGCTGCTATGTGAATACTACAGAACTCTATAAAGTGGTGATTAATACCTTCCAGGGCAGATGTGCAATTGACTCCTTGAATTTTGTAGTGTTCTAACCCACTGGCACTTTTCATGTGGAATAAGGAAGCATGAAACACTTTGTTTGGGCGTGTTCAACAGAACGAAATCCAAGAAAGCATTCATTAGTGAGAAGGTTTCCCTTCCTCCTGGAATCATACAATGGTTTGAATTTAAAGGTCATCTAGTCCAATCCCCCTGCAATGAGCAGGGACATCTTCAACTAGATCAGGTTGCTTAGAGCCCCATCCAACCTGACCTTGAATGTTTCCCGGAATGGAGCATCTGCCACCTCTCTGGGCAACCTGTGCCTGTGTTTCATCACACTCGCCATAAAAAACTTCTTTGTTGTATGAATTTTGAATTGACCCTACTGTAGTTTAAAACCATTATCCCTTGTACTATTACAACAGGCCCTGTTAAAAAGTTCTATTTTGCTTGTAGCCCTCTTTAAGTACTGAAAGGTAGCAGTCAGGTGTCCCCTGAGCCTTCTCTTTGCCAGGCTGTATAACTTCCAGATATTCTTTATTAGTAGACAAAAATAACTGAGCTGATGTGATCAGTTACAATATGAAAAGCGTGTACTTCCCTTTCCCACTTCTGGGTCTGGGCAGCAGAGGAGGAAGAGCACTGTTCTGAAGAACACTTGTCTCAGCTGTGCATGCACTGGCTGCATTCTCAGGACAAGATTCTTTCACAGGCTCTGAGTGGTGTAAAACACAGAGGTCTAACCTAATGTGGTCCTGTAGCTCCTTCTATAGCTGCTAAAGAGAGATGGACTGCTTCAGCTGCTCTCCACACTGCCACAGTCACTCCACGTCTCGCAGTCGTTCACACTGTGGTGATCTGACTTGCCCTCCGGAGGTGTCTGATCTTTCTTCCTCGGGCTGTAGACATAAACAAGATTCCTGTTTTGGTCCAAGGAACTTTAAGCGATTAAAGCTGGCTCAAGCGCACTCTAGAGTTTGTTAGTGGAACCTGAGTCGTCCAACAGAAAGGCCTTCCAGCTGAAGCTCTGTGTAATTATCGTATCCTGCAGTGTAGGGCAATGTCTCTACCTTCTGTTAATTGCACTGAATAAACAGCAACAAAACCTTTGCCTTGGCAAGCCTGTATTTCCCCCATCCTATTGAAGTAATGGTGTCAGCTGTGTATAAGGAAGTTTGCTAGCCTTTCAGATAATTCCAATGTTCACATGCAGGAATTCACAACTAGGTTTACTCTCATTTATTTCCCAACTGATATTAAGCAAAAATGTAACTAAATCAGGTTATAGGCACAGTCAGGGAAACAGCATTGTTCAGGCAGTATGTGTACACACTTGAAAAAGAAAGTGCCCTTAGCAGAGATAATAGAAAGAAAGAAAAAAAAAAATCTATGACATTTGTTGTTAGCTACTCAGATGTAATTAAAGCTGATGTTTTGATAGTATTAAATAATGAGCTGTGTTGATGTAAGAAGGTGCCATTATTCAAACTTGATTGTGTGTCTCTAGGTTTCTTGTGCCAACTGAGTCCTCAAACTGCTTTAAAATTAGGGGAATGATTGTAGAATGTGACTCAACTGTTAGCTTAAATGCAATTCACACAAAGATTACGTGGAAAAAGTGATATTTATCAACTTATTTATTCTTTGTCTTCATGCTGAATCACATGTTTAGTAGCATTGGAATACTTCTGACCGTAAGGTAGTCAAAATTCCTTAAGTAGGACGTATGCAAATATATTAATTTTAAATTTCCCAGATATCATGGCTCAAATCATTAACACGTCTTTCAATTCGGTCTTTGTAAATCAAAATGTGACCAAATTTCACCAAATGAGAACAGAGAAGGCACAAAAGGAAGATATTGTTTGGTTCACACCCCTGGTGGTTAAAAGCATAGTGATAAATGTACACTTCGATTAAGTTTGTGCTTCATGTAGGGCCACAAAGTCATTGGTTCCCTCACACAGCTGGAGACTCCTTTGCCTGATGCAGTACGAAATGAACAGTTAAATGAGGTAAAGTAGGGGGGAAAAAGAGTTCTCTTCTAAGGATGTCATCTGCTAAAATCAGTGGGATCTGAAAAGAAAAACCACCACACTGCCCTGAAAACCTCAGCCAGAAACTTTATTATTTGCAACGTTGTACTAAGAAGCCTCTTGAACTTTAAGGAGAGTTTGCAGAGCTGGCAGTTTGGAGGAGAAAGACATTCTTTTTTGCTTCTCATCTGACTATATTTGAAAAGTAGCAAAGTCACTGAGCAACTATAATAAAAGTTTCTTGTACAAGCACTTTCCATTCAGTTGTCTATCAAAACTTTACCAGGTATAGCAGCACCTTCAGTCTGGATTAAAGGCTGAATTTTAATATTTTCATTACCAGTTTATTTATGTGATTTTTGTGAAATACAAGATTTTTGTGAAATGCTATTAGTAACATCTTATTAAAACCAAAAGGAATTCTTCTTATGCCCTTATTTTGCCAGTGACTCCAGTGATAGAAACAAAGCATGGCATTTACTTTTTATTTTACATAACTTTTCCCAAAATTCTGTCTTACTAAAGAAAGATCTTTCAAGAACTGTGGTTCTGGAAAGTCTTCTAGCCACCAACTGAAATCACTGGTTTATTGGAAAAGTGAATCAGGGAATCAGCAGTACAATCAGAGAGTCATAGAAATAATTAAGGCTGGAAAAAGGGACCTCTAAAGGTCACAATGCAGAATTTACTCAGAGAAGCACTAACTTGAAAGCTGATCAAGATGCTCAGGACCTTGTCCATTGAGTTTGTGTTTCTCCAACATGGACTTGACAGATTTTTGGGCTACCTCTTCCAGGACTTAACCACTCTCACCGTGAAAATTTATCCTTATTCATAGTCAAGATTTTGTCTATTCTCCCTTGACATTTCACTGTGCACACAAGTGTACAGCACCAAAGCCTTGTGCAGCCCTGATCCTCCCAACATCTGTTAAAAGGATTTTCTGAAGTACCTCACGCTACCTTTTCTATTCTTACCCTCTGTAGAAGCCTGGATGTGAAGGATGAGGACTACTTGAATCTTGTCTTGATAGGGACCTCAGGGGTGTAAATCTAGCTTGTGGATCTCTCCAAACTTCATGTCCATGTGGATTACATACGACTGCTCTCAGTGCTGTGGTGACACTACCAGAAGAGCACATTTTGGAAGGTTGGAGCATCTGGCAGACACAGACAAGTCTGCATGGGGGCCACACTGACAGTTTGGAAGGAGCTTGATGTTAAACACAAGATCTGAAAATGTTTTTGCAAGCCTTAGCTAGAAAGAATGTGAGGGAGAGTTCTAGGATATGATCATGGGTTGAGAGGATGGTCAGTGTGGAGCTGGGCTGGTCAGAGGAAGATTATGGTGCTCCCTTAGCAGCGAGAGGACCTTGAAAGGGAAGACATATTATATTCTAAGGCAAGAATATCCTTAGGGAAGTTTTATGATCTAGTAATGATTTTGAGGGAAAGAACCATATTTTTTGTTCTCATTTGGGTTCAAACTGAACTTTTCCTGATCTCCCCAGCAAATCCATTTGACTTGGTAGATTAGAAATACACTATTCTCTGTGTTGAAAGTTCCTCTAAGTAGTCCCCAAAAGTTTGATCTTCTAGTTGCAGGTTTTCAGTGATATCAAATCAACTAAAATGACAACAGCAGCAGCAGATACTTATAGAGAAAGCCTCCTTTCATTTTCTGTCCTGCCTGATGCCCCACTGACCAGCTCATGCTGTTTTGGTGCAGTGGCCAGAGCTTCATTGAAATGCTGTTCTGCCTGTCTCATATGCAGAGTAAGAGCTCTCTGCTAATCATTTTTTTCAAAGCAGACCATTTAAAAGGTTACTTCTGTGTCTCCAGGTCTTGTCATTACAGGTCCAGAGAGGATTGCTCTCAGCAGTTTGTGCAAAAACAGCCTCAGGTTTTATTGGAGATTACTACTAAGATAAAGGAGCCACAACAGGTCTTTAATTGTCTGTCTAGCTGCTTCTAGTAATTTTCATTGGAATGACAAGCAACTGGTAGAGTCCATGGAAAGAAAACCCATCAATCTTATTTAACACTAAAAAATCCAGTAGTTTTGGGTCTTTTGATGGCGAGAGAAACATATTCTCTCTTCAAGTGGCATTGTGACTGTTAATAGGAGAGTATCCACTTTTCTACCACCTCTAAATGTCTTTTCAGCTACCGTTGGTTAATCATAGCAAAGGTTTATTGCTACAAGTCACTTTGCATTTCCCACAGGACATTTCAAACTGGAGAACTCTTACTGCCCTGCTTTACTTTTTTTTCAGACATACTTCTTGGTTTTTTTCACTTATAAATGCATAACCCTGAATGAATTGTTGTCAGCTTGTTTACAGGATCCTTTTAAATGCTTTCCCTGTTGCTGGGAGCACATCCTTCTTTTTCTTTGTTCAGTTTTTTCCCTTGACAACTGAAAACAAAAACAATAAAAAGAGCCCAAGAGCTATTTTAATTCTTTATAGTTATTATAATTGCAGTTTTCATGGGATTTCCCTGCTGTTCTTTGGAAGCAGACAGTAGTTTCCATATTGAAACAAGTCTAAGGTACACAGTAAAAGAGTGTGAAATAGAATTGTGATAACCTATAACCTAGGTGTTTATCAAAAGATATTGTTTTATTGTGTTAAAACAAATACCCTGCAGTAATGGTTATGGCCTCCTACTGAGAACTTAATTTCCACTTAAATTCACAGTACCAAGCACAATGTAATACTCATCCAAAGTACAAAGAGATTGATACCTACTGAATTTTTTGATTGAAATATCTATCATGTTTTTCAAACATACGAGGGTTTTTTAAACCCAAGTGCTTTCAAAAGGTCTTTCTAGAGATCACCCTGCTTGTTTGGGCTTCTGAATACCTTTCAAAAGATAGCTAGGAGCAAATGCAAGAATTAAAATTTCACACAAAGCCTATCGTGTAATGTTTTGGTAGAAGTACTAAGAATGGAAGAGGACTCATTACAGTTAGAGTGGACTGAATTTGAGAAAGAAATTTGGAATAATAACTCAATATACTTACTGAGGTGTCAGTTTTGTGTTTCTTGGTCATTGAACTACTTTAGCTTATAGAATCTTAGCAAAAATATTTTAGTTTGTATCACTGTAATACAATAGAAATGTATTATTTCTAGCAACATCTAAATATAACAATTATTAATAGCTAGCTTTTTAAAAAGGTGGCACTTGCCTGAAAAGCAAAGTTATAACAACCAATAATTCAGCCTGTTTGCATTCTGATCAATTTAACAATAATTTACTTGCCATAAATATTCTGTCATAATTCTCCATTGAATATCTACTGGGTGTTTTGTAAAAGTTGGCAGCACAGGAGACTAAACAATATTTCTCTTATTTACAAATACTAGTACCATAGTAAAAACCCAAAACAAGTAAATATGCCTGTTTTACTATAGAACAGGTTTCTACCCCCATTGCCCAAACCAAAAGAGGATGTCTGTGTTTGTCTTCAGTTACACTCCGTAGTGTCTTACTTTGCTGTTCCATGATTGCTACTCAGGAGAATTTGCCCTTCATTAAAAAAGGCAGCAAAACTTGGCCTCAGTGACTGAAACACTGTTATGAAATGCATTTTCAGAGGAGCCTCTAGTAACCTTTGAATCGGCCCTGAGTTATTTACAGGTGTGAGACTGCATTCATCAAAGCCAGGGTTAGCCCCTTTTAATGCATAGGAATGGTTACATATGCTAATTTAGTTTTGTGTTCTGTGAAGTACACAACCACAGAGATTCCATCCTCCCCTTTTGTAGGACATGGGAAAGTTCCCTTTATTTCAGTGGTGCAACAGGAGCACGCTGACATTCGTGCAATTGATCACTCACAGCTCTGTAGTTGGTCATCTTGCTGAACAGTGAATTTGAGCCCCAGTCCTACATCCTCTAAAATTAGCTGGGAGTATTCCCACAGGCACTGAGGGCATAGAATCAATCACTGTTACTATAATTAATGGTAGGAGATGCATTTAGTTCTGTGGGAACATGGAATTGTTTAAATGCTGCTAAGTGCCGCAGGCTAAATAGCAATACAGGCACAATTCATTTTAAATACTACATCTCTAACAAAAAAAAAAAGAAATTGCTGTCCAAGCATTTTTATAATTGATATTTTATTTATTTGAGCTTTTATGCCTATTCTGAAAAAAAAAAAAAAGCAAAATCCAAACCAAAACCTTGGGCGTACATAGTTTATGGGTTTTGTATAGAAGTTTCCATACACTTCTGGAAGACAGACACTTTCAAAGTGGGTGGTGGAAGAGATCTAATTGAGCATGGCAGGAAGATACTAAAAGCAGAGAATACCAGATAAGCTGTAAATTATGTGGATAAGAAATGCACATTTATTCCAGATTCACTTAACGACTGTGCAATTTGAGTTGATAAATTGAGTTTGAGCTGAGTATCTTCCAAATGAAAAGAGTAAGCCTCTCTGGCTTGAGCTCAAAACTGTAGGCTCCTTGCCTGGGACAGTAATATCATATCCTTTGTGGTTCAGGCACGGGAGAGAAGATGCGGAAAACTGATCTTTACATATGTTTTTGTTCTGTGCAGGAGACTATTCCCCACAGTGTTGGCTGGAAACAGCCCATAGGCTGGGGCTGCTGGGGAGTTCATATAGGTTTCTGATTCAATATTCCTGCGCCAGATGGCCAAAGTGGTTGAGTGACTGAGCTCTAGCTTGGATCCATGGATAGTCTCCAAAGGACATTACATTGTCTAGCCATCCCAGAATCCTTGGCACCTTGACACTTTACTCTTCTCTCCTAGTGCACCCTCTGGACACTAGGAGGGGGCAGTTTTACCACTGATCTGCTGGAGACTCTTTCATATGAGGAACTGAATATCCTTGGAAGCTGGAACCCTCACTACTAAATACCAGATCGCCTCAAGAGTTGCAATAGAGCGCTTCTCTCAACAGACGCTTTTAGCTGTTCTTTCCAAGTGTTGTGAAATTATGCTATGCAGAAGCATTACTTAATCAGGTTTGATTGTAGCCACAGCACAATTTAGTCTCTTTTATATACTGCTGCCTAGTCTAGACTACTAGCTCACACAATATTAATGCAATACAGATTAAAAGACTATTGTTGGAAAATACTGAAAGAGAGCCTTGTTTATGTTCTACTCCTACTAAAACTAAAATTAAAATGTCTATTCTTCATCTACTGAATAGTCACTTCAATAGCATTCATTTAAAATTGCCTAAAAATTCTTAGATTGACATTCCGCAATTGTAGGTTATAGAGAAAGGGTTTGAATTACGCTATTTTCCTGAACTGAGAAGCAACTGCATAAAATTTCTGTTGGGATAGAAAGAAAAGAAATTAATACATCCCCTTTGAAGTTTTTATGAGTTCTGTTCTCTTTCTATGAACATTCTCAGAACCAAGGTAAGAGAATCATCGAATTTGATTTAAGTCTCGAGTCTATTCATGAAAAACTGCTTCTGAATTCTGAACAGCAAATACCCATACAGGGAACATGATTTTGCAAGAACAGAGCCCTCTTTCCCAGTGTATTTTACTCTGTGAGACAGAATCTCTATTCGCGCTTATCTGAAGGCTGAAGGTCTCTTCGTCAGAATAAATTACTCGTTGAAATAGTTGCATTCAGTCATTCAGGTCTTTGGTCTAAGAGAATGAATATAGTTTCCATAGAAATCAATGAGTTCGAATTATGCTCAGTCTGACTTTCCCAAAACTAATATTGCATGGAAGTGCAGAGCAGCTTCTTTTGGGAAAAAAAAAGAAACCATGACAGAATTTTTTAAGGGGTACAAAAAGAGTAAAAACAAGTCTGTGGGTTTTGTGTGGTTTTCTTTGTTTAGATTAGTAGTAGTACTTCAGGGCAGACAATTACTATGTATAAATTTCTAAAGAGTAAAAATCCCCTTTATTAGGTAATTTTAAGAATAGATGTCATGATTTTATGAACAGGATCAAACATGCCCCAGAACAGAGTCTGCTGATTCACGATAAAGAGATAACATTAGTATGTAATACATTTCTCATTACTCTGACTTGATTGCTAATAAATTAAACTAATATCCCCAAGTGGAGTCTGCTTTGCCTAAGACGGTCACTGGTGACTGATCTCTCCCTGCCCTTATCTTGACCCATGAGCCTTTCCTCCCCTGCCCAGCTGAGGAGGGCAGTGATAGAGCAGCTTTGGTGGGCACCTGGTGTCCAAGCAGAGTCAACTAAAAATATTTGTAATTTTTTCCACTTTTTTTTCAATTCTGCCCTATTATTTCTGCATTCACTCAAGCTTTTCTGATTTTCAGTTACATACCTAAAAAAACAACACATAAGATTGAAGGTATACAGGTCTCTTTATTTGTAAGTAGAAGGACGCATCTGAGAAGAATGATTCAGAAGAGGTGTCCATCAGTCTAATGGAGAATTTTCACCTATTGCAATAGTCCGTTTGCTCTCTGTTTATATTCTGGTTTTCCCTGTTCTGTAGTATTCAGTGTATGCCTGAAGTCAGTATTTTCTTCTTTTTAATCCTCTTAGCTTAGCAAATATTATCTAGCTTGTGCAATATTTTCTTATTAATAGATAGGGTGTTAAAATAAACCTTCCAGTTTCCCAGAGTCATTAGAGATTCCAGATTTTTTTCTCAGATTTTTATTAACTCTATTTCTTCTTTCAGTTAATATTAATTCAATTTTCATCTGGTGTTAGCCAGTATAAACTGATGAAGCTTTACAGATTTATGCAGCTGAATTTTTAGTTTATGATTTCAATAGGTTACATTTAATGGTAACCTATAAAATCAGCTGGATATGCACCTGAAAGTTAATCCACACACAGTGCGGACTGAATTATCCCTACCTATGCTGGTAGGAAAGGGGCAAGCAGAGTAAACACACACACAGCTAATCTTAGTGAAGACTTATAGTGCTGGAATCTCAAACGGGCATTGCCCCTGATGACAGTTCTATACCAGAAGCTATAGGGTATGTTAGATGCAGGTACTTGTATGGCCATGTCTGATCTTAAAGCTCAGTCATTTAACCGTGAGATCCTATTCTACATTTTCGTCTTCTAATAGTATTCAGCAATAGATAATCATGGGTTGTCATGGAAAGTATAGACTAAATAATTCACTTTCA
The DNA here is from genome assembly GCA_013397755.1 of Cnemophilus loriae. Taxonomy (NCBI): domain Eukaryota; kingdom Metazoa; phylum Chordata; class Aves; order Passeriformes; family Corvidae; genus Cnemophilus; species Cnemophilus loriae. The sequence goes on along the minus strand of VZTF01005783.1, from coordinate 538,401 downwards.
CAACAGAAATTGTGCGCATACCTATTCTTAAGGCATTATACAGTGTCATTTTCTCTTGCTTTCCTGAACCAGATATTTGGCCATACTTTCTTGCTAGAGGTCTTCAAAACTAGCTGAACACAGACAACATTCTTTACCCTGACCCACTCCCTCCTTTAGCCTTGTCCTTTTGAGGCAACTAAATAATGATGGATTTCCCATGGCTTTTATCTATGTTTAATTGCTGTTTCCTCTTCCCTATTCTTGCTGAGATCTGGAGAAAGGTAATGAATATTCTTACTGCCTTTTTCACCTCTGTATTCACCTCTCAGAACCTACAGAAAAGAGAGCAACAACCTGAAGGCAAAAGCCTATGTAGTTTTAAAACTTCATTCAGGACAGGGTATTGTTTGTGACTTCATTTGCTATCTCCATTTTATAATAAAGAAAGCAATAAAGAGATGACTTTTCACTGAGAATGCACCAGCATGTGGGAGACTAAGATTCAGCCAGGACCCAGTCACTCACTAATTCCAGCTCATCTCCCAGCTTTTCAACCCCACTATATTTTTGAAATTCTGCTTTCCAAAAGATCATGGAAAGTGAAGTTCACTCGTAAAGTCAAGTGCAACAGTTCCTATTGGTCAGAAATATGAGAATAGATTAGAATAGAATAGAACTGAAAAGTTCAGTTGGAAGGGACCTACAAAGATCATCTAGTCCAACTGCTCAACTGCTTCAGGGCTGACCAACAGTTACAGCATGTTAATAAGGGCATTGTTCAAATGTCTCTTAAACACTGACAGGCTTGGGTCACCAACCACCTTTTAAGCAAGCCTGTTCCAGTGACCCTTTTGGTAAAGAAATGCTTCCTAATGTCCAGCCTAAACTTGTCCTGATGGAACTTTGAACCATTTCCATCTGTCCTGTCGTCGGATATCAGGGAAAAATGTTCAGCACCTCCCTCTCCACTTCCCCTCCTCAGGAAGCTGTAGAGCTAGACCAACCCAGAGTCCTCAGCCACTCCTCACAGCAGCTGCTGTTAGTCATTAGGGGTTATAATTAATATAGCCCATGCTTGTCTGTTCACACTGAAACACAAAAATAAAAATAAATAGTACCAGTGAAAGGAAAGTTAATGTTGATTAAAATAGTTATTTAATACACAAATGAGTGAAGAACATTCACGTAACTTGAGATCAAAAACTGTTACTTATTGCTGTGATACTGCAGAGCAACACATATAATTACATCTATGTAATTAGAAGAGAGAGAAAGAGACACTACAGTTTTGTGGGCACAGTTTATTACAGGCACAAATGTTAATATTTTGATGGTAGTCAAAAAAACAAGCAGTCAGAGTTTTAGAAGCTAAAACATTTTAACCTGCAAATTAGTGCAGAGATTTAAATGTGGATTCATAATTATTTTCATTCGCAAGGCTACATGCCCTCAAACATCAATTGTTAGCTTGTTTATTAAAGCTTTTGGTAATTTAGACAGTTTCCCCACAAACTGATATATGCCTGCATTGTTCTGTGGCCACAGCAACAGAAAATATTGCATCAGATTATTATAAATGGTGCTCTTTAATTGTTTTTCTAAAACAAGACCTTACCAAAGTATTTTCAAAATAAGTGTCCAACCACACCAGTTTAGCAGTTGCAGAAATGTACTTATCAAGGTTTCTATAGCTGAACCAATATCAGGCAAGTTCATATGCACATCAGTCCTTCGATGTACATCCATTCCTCAACCTACTTCTGTATTCGTATTCACAGCTGTATAATTATTGTCAGCTGTACAAATAAAGGGGACAATTACATCCCAAGTGGAAACTACAAGTATTTGAGTGCAAGGCTTTCTCTTTTTTTGGTTAAGTCTTCACCATATCACTGATGTCAGAGGCACCAGCATGACAACACAGCAAACGTGATCAGCAAATATCACCTGCATTCTTGTATCCTCATGTAGCACCATGGGGGACAAAGTTGATGCTGACAACAAGGATTATGCAATTAGCTTTATGGGAGAAGGCTGACAGCATGCAGATGGAGGGATCAGTAAGACAGATGAATGAATTTACAGTGATTAAGCATAGTCCCACCTGCACCTCCAGAGAAACGAGGAATTGACATTTAGTTACATACCAGCTTGGCATCTTCATGGAGAGGAAGTGAAGGCAAGGAAATTATATGCTCCATCATGTTGTTTTCCTGAACCATTTCAGAGAGAACTACCAAAGGAAAGAATGGCTGGTCCTGGTGGAGGTAATGGTATTGGAGGATAAAGACTAAGTGCAGTGGGCTGGTAGAAATTATTTTATAAGTATATGTACTCAAATGTATACATATGCACGTTAAAATGTGTTACAAAGACCTAATATAATGAGACTATCACATTCACCTTTACTCAGCTCTATCTGATTAAGACTCGACTTACAAGAAGCCAAATGCTAGTACAGAATGTGATCTATGAAACATGCTGATATCCAGGATTTCCTTTGGAATACACAATGTTGGGTGGCTGTCACTTTCATACACTATGATTTTGTATGCAGGGAGAGGCCTGCATACCATAGACATGGTTGGAATCCTAACATTTGCAAGTCTTTCGAATTATTTGTTCAAACCAGTATTTCCACAAACTGTTACATTTTTTTGTAGCTGCGGCTCATTTGTGCTCACAAAGGACAGATATCCTCTCCCACCTCTGGAACATCAAAGGAGGGCTGGTAATGAGATAGTGGTGAGCAGAGCTGTAACTGATTGCTTCAAATTGAGGCTAGCAATAAGGGCGAGGTGTAATGAGCTGACTGGTAGCTATCCTGAAATGCAGTCAGTCCTTAGGAGATTGGCAGGATGTACCCCAAACAGCTGGACCCACAGGCACCCACTGGAGCTTGCTATTCAAAGAGGCCTCGGACAGGTTAGACAGACTGAGTCATGAGTTTATTTCAGATTAGTGCATACCTGGTACCATATTCCCTCCTGCCCTAAAATCACTGTGGTGCAGAGCTCAACCAGCAGCTTCTGTCACACTGCGGGACGGGAATTTGAACATTGCTGCAGTGTTCGGGTGGGGATGTGGGGACACTGAGGACTGTAGTGGCAGAAGTCCAGGCAGCAAAGCAGCCCCCGAAGCAAAAATTGAATGAAAGAAGGCAAAAGTAGCTGCAGAAATTCATGAAAATTCAGCTTGGTATTCACTCCAAAAACACAGAAGCCAGTGCCTTAGCAGTTGGCTGTTTCCTTCCAGGATATGAGCTCTACACAAGATGCTGCATTCTGCAAAGTTTTAACTAGTTCCAGCCAAAAGTATGGCTGCTTTAGGGCTGGTGGGAAAAGAAAGAACAGGTGGGCAAGTGGGTAACAAGAGCTTCTGAAAAAAAATCAATTTTTTGGGGGGACATTTGCTCTTTATTTAGTGATTATTTGCCAGATCACACTTTGGAAAACAACTTACATTTCATTTTTCCAGGTGAGCGGTATCTTACATCTTATAAGCTGGCTTAAGATCTCTGGATTCCCAAAGTGTTGTCCATCTGGATCTGTGTGTTGGGAGTATTAACTGAAATGCTTTTAACTGCAGTACTGTGGGGGAAAAATTAAAAACAGTGTTTCTCTTAGGAAAAAAAGTATGGACCAATAATCATCATCACTCAAAATTTTGAAATTCATGTTCTCTGAATAAACACAGAAAAGGTTCTATGAAGACAGCTAATCAGACGCTGATTCATCCATACATTCACAGGTTCCTCGCTCTTCTCCTGAGCATCGCTGATTAAAAGAGAAGAGATTATCAGCATAATACAAATATGATGGATTGGAGGTGTCTGAACGCAGTTCTTTGAAAACTCATTATTTCTTTTGATCTAAGAGCATTCTGCAAGCACTGCTTTTTGCTTTTTCTTTTTTTTTTCTTTAATGAAAACAGTGCATCCATTGCTCAAGTAGTAATCCAAATAATTGTGATGAGAATTGTAGACCCAGATTTTCCTTTTCAGGATCAATTCAGGAGACTTGATTAAAACATATGTGATGTACTGACTTCCATAAGGTTCTCAATATGATTTTTCTGTTAGCAATGGCAGCAATATTCAGTATTGTTTCATTGGATCTGTCAATGGAAGCAATAGGTAACAGTTCTGAGGAAACCTTTACTGTGCAAATTATCAGTTTTAATAAAAAGCCTTGCCACTCAGTTGACCAGCCCAGTCTCTTTCATCCCTTTTTAATATATTCTTGGCAGTCTAAATTTCCTATTTGCTTTAGTTGTTCCTGGGTGACATGAGCACCACTGAAAATGCCAAAATCTGTCATTTTATTTTCCATAGACGGAACATTTCAAATAAGCACTCAGTTCGCAGCAAGCTTAATAACATTTGGCCCAAATCCTTCAGATTTCTTGAAAGGGAAGCTATGATAGCTGGGCATGTTAGTCCTCTTCCACTCTCAGATTTGTTTCCTGACAAGTGACTGAACTGGTTTAGGTACTTACCGTGGTGCTTTTGAGCATGGGGCTGTTCAGTTCAGAGGGGAAAGAGTTGTTGACAGAACCGTAGAAATCACAGGCGGTTTGGGAAAGAATCTCTGGCTCTGATAAGCAAAACAGGAGATTGTTATCTCAAATAACGTATTTAAAATCCCACAGTATCATTACCAGATTATTCATCAGAAATAACGAAGTAAGATTATATATAACTTTGAGAGAGAGAAGAAACAGCAACATGTTATGTAGCAGCCTGCCACTGATGCTAGAAAGAGTATTGCTATCTAATAACCACAGGGCTGAACTCAGATATAATGTGTAAGGCCATGTAGGGTTAACCTACGTTAAGCACCTGACAGGTCGTCTTTCTTACTCTCTGGAAACACTTGTATAACTTGTCATGCCAGTGAAGTCATACTGAATTGAGCAAACTACTTGAAACCAAATATGCGGAGAAACATATTTGTCATTGCACTTAAGCTGACAGCTGTAGCAATTTTCTTTGAGCAGACACACACAGCTTGATGACAAAGAGGGATGCTCGTGTGGATTTCTAATTGCAGAGTTCTGTTGCAAAGGCCATTGAAAATGGGCCTCTGATTTTAAGAAGGATTAGGAAACAATCAAAACCAGGTGGTTTGTTTGGATTTCATATTCATGAATCATTAGCAATTTCTAACAGAATTAGGGATTAAGCTTTTCAGAATTTTCAAGAGGAAGCAGAAACTATTGTAAGATTCATAGTAGGGTAGAACTAGCATGATAATAAAAAAATGGGTCACTACTTTACAAATAGTATAAGAAAAAATCACTACCCTCAGTAGCTACAGTAGAAGGACGTCTTCATTTTCACTATAATTTAACTGATCATTGTAACACTGACAGCAGTATTAAAGGTCGCTTACTGGATTAAAAGAGTTACTCTGATCGTCTTGTATGATTTCACACTGAAAATTCACACCATTAAACACATTACACATTAACACATTAACTATCTATATAGGCACCTTCAAGTTCACACAAGGCAGATGAAATTTACTTAGCGTATGGCAAAGTACTGAACTAAGTCATATGACTTTGCACTTGCTCTTTTAAAAGTCACCCTGGACTATCACCACTCAGATGATTCATGTTAACTGGCCATTCAGCAGTAACTTGTGCATGTCTAAACAGTGACATTAAAATATTTTGCTGAAAATGTTTGTTTCTAGGTGTTACTGAAAACGTAATGAAGATCCATACTTACTCTGTCATCAGAAACTATTTTGAAAGTATAACTTTAATTGTGATTAAAACACCTGTATATAAAATCTCTTTGATATGTCAATAAATAACTTCCTTTTGTTCATGGTACTTGAATATGCATGGTCTCAGTTTTCTTTAAATTACAGCTACCAGGAAGACCTTTTACTCCTCAGAACTTACTAGAGATTCCATCAATATATTTTTAGACATTTGCCTTGTTTCTCTTCACCTCTAAATTCACTCAGAGATTTAGTGTAATTTCTTTTCTCTCACTCCTTGCTAAAGCTATCCCATTTTGACTTCCACAGCAGTGACACTGCCATTCCACCCTTTTAGTAAGACTTTTACTCAGTTGTCTTGCAGAAACAGCCTTGTTTTGACAATGTCACTGCAGGTAATGCACTTGCAAAGTAATTTTCTTTTGTAGCTTTTACAGTTGTCTGTGGTTTCTTCTCCCTATTACTAACTCTCCAGTTCTCCTTTAGGTGGTATGCATCATTCTCTCTTTGTTGCACAGTGCACTCCCTGTATAGCCTCCCCAGGGAAAACCAACCTGTGCTACATTTTCACCTTCCATTTTTCTGCTGATGAATGAAAAGCCTACCTTTCCAGTCTTGTATCCCGACTTGTCATCACGACGTTCCCTCTACTTGTCTGATCTAACACAAAATTTAGCAAGACAAAACCGAACTCCTAGCTCAGACACCAAGGATGGATATATTTTTTCCCCATTGTGAAATATCTTGGAAGATACTGGACTCACAACTTTAGGGCTGAAGCTTTAGCACTGCAATTGAAATCTGAGAGGATGCCTTGTGTGTAGTTGGGATCCTGGGCTGAACTATACACCAGCTCTTCCTCCACAAAGGTGTCAGGGATGCTAGAGCTGATGTTTATCAGATCACAGGAGCTATAGCCCAACCAGAGAAAAACATGAAGTAACAGCAATTTGGGAGAAAAGTCACAATTTTCTGTACAGTAATCAAAGGATTCTTATCTTCTGCAGTGTTGATTGGAGTAATAGTTTCATCTTCACTTCTCCTTCACACAAAGATTACTCACTCAGTTCTCAGAGTCACTTAGTTCTCTTTCATAGGATCTTCACCCCACAATCACTAGTTTCACATATTCAGGCTGACTGTGAAAATTTAAGGGTCTTCTATTTGCGAATTTAAGTCTCCGAATGTCTTTGTGGTTTGGCTAACCATGCTGTCCAGTGGGTATGACACGTCCTCCCTGACAGATCTGTGAGTTCACCCTCTCAAATCTTCCCTTCAGGACAGCCTGCACCATACATTCTCTCCAAACTCGTGTTGGTTGACAGGAACGCAGACTAAGTGTTGCTATCTTTTTTTTTTTCTATTCCAGTTGTTTGTTTGTTTTTTTTTGTTTTACCCATCAAATTCTGTTTGGATATGAGGGAAGCAGAATGCAATCCAAAGAAGCAGGTGTATAGTCAGAGACTAAGGGAAAATGGATATGTTGAGTAAGAAAGTCTTTTTATTATATAACCAGTTTTCATACTCAATCTCATTTTAATACATTTAATACTAAATTTGCAAGTCATTACCAGAAGTTATGATGATTGGTTCAGATCTGTCATGAAAAATATATTTGTACTACAAACTGGCAGTGACTGACAGTAGAATAAGTTCATTACAAAAATCAATATCCTTTTCTTTCAGTCATCATTATAGTGTTACTTTATGTGTCTTCTCTTGTAACTTCATTGAATTAAATTTCAAAAAAATCACCGAAAACATTCTTTTTCCCCACAAATACAAAGCTAATGTAGTTTGTAATGAATTGAATAATGCTGGATTAAAAGAAAGAAGAAAGACAACACTTAAAACAAGCTGCAAATGAATACATTGTTATTACAGCATATTCATCTAACATTATCTTTACACAACCTGTCAGCTTTGAGTTTGATGCTTCTTCCAGATGTTTCAAGCTCACGGAACATAAAAGTTCTGTAAAACCTAAATTAAGACAGCAATATGCGACATAGTAGCCTTGGTAAACTATTTCTTGTTCACAGGATGGTTTCTGGAATTGTGAGGATTAGTCCTTCACATTGAACATCAAAGAGTCTGTCACAGACAGAGGAGATAAACTCTGACCCTTGTGAGCTTGTTCCCGTCACTTCTACCCATTTAAATTCCAGTTAGGTTGGTCAGAAGCAACAGAGAAAAGCTTTAAATTGCATTGTTAACAATAGGTTAAATCTTAGACTGCTGATTAAATCAATTTCTCTCAGATAAAATCATAATAGGCCTTGGCTGTATTTGTCTGACAGGAAACATGTCATTGGCGATGCTTTGTGTTGCCTTTAATGAGTGTGATTGTCATCTTCCAGCAGGGAGAGTACAAAAGGCACCTGCAGGTCTGGGTGAATGGGATCACTTATTGATCAAGTTGTCAGGCCTGTCAGGCATTCAGGAACAGCTGAATGAGTACATAAAATCAATGTGATCTTGTATTTATATGGAGGCTCACCAGGTAAGTCAGCTGATTGAAAATTTTGACTAAGTTAGCTACATATATAATATAATTTCCAAAATTGTCTAACTCGCAACATTCATGCTGAAAAACAATCAAGTTGTTGAATAGTGTTGTGGTTTTTTGAAGACACTTAGATTTCCTTAAAATCATTTTGGCCAGATTTGTCTTGGGGTAGAACAGCAGCCTACACAATTATTTTTTTATCTCTACCTGAAAATTGTTTTTTAACTGGTATTTATTATTTATATTTAGTTTCTTCTCCCTATTTGCTGAGAGTCAGCTCCCTTTTAGCAATGATCTTTGCTGCTGTTCAGCCATGCTATCAAGCTGAGGCTGTTCTAGAAAGACAGTAAGCAGAAAAGCAGAGAAGTGCCTCATCTTCCCTAAGAAAACTGCACACTTGCATGTGGATTCTTCATGGTCCAAATCACCTTCCTGGGGCTGGAGCAGGGACAAGGGAAGGAGTGCAACCCTAGTCAGGAGGTGTAGCAGGAAGAACCCTTCACTACCTCCAACTCAGCCTGCTTTGGCAGCCGGGGCGGATTTTAGACTGATAAATGCACAGTTGAGACCTGAGTCTGTGAAAGGCTTTGGAGTTATCGGGAATGGAGTAAATAACATTAAAGCGGCAGTCCTCTCTCACAACCTTCTTTACAATGGACAATTAACATGGTCATTTTAGTCTGTGATGCAATGCATTTCCATTTCCAGTCTTTTGTTAGCTGCTATCTTTTCCATTTTCCCTCTGTCACTCCACACCCACGTTTTATAATTTGTTCACTGGATTTCCATTCACATCCTACCCTTCCCACACTCCATTATTCTCTCCAGGGAGCCACTTTCTCCATACTATCTTCCACATCTGTCTTCTTTCTTCATTTGTTTGTCTTATTTGCTATCCCTAAACTCACAGAGAAATAAAACTATTTCAAGACTAAAAAATGGCTTATTCAATTCAAATGTCTTCTCTCTGCTGTTTTTGTTACATGACATTTTTTTCTTTGCAGATGGATAGAATTCATGCTTGGACATGAAACGTGTTACGAAGTTTGAAAGGCGCAATTTTTTTATATTTTATTAAATCTTCTTCAAATTTTTATCAGTGCATCAGTCGTCTCTGGAATTTTTCACATATAGACTTGCTTCACTGTTGTGCTTTTGGAATTAGATTAGTTCTCAGTCTCTTTCAGGAGGAGTTAATAAGCTAAAACCTTGTCTATTTTATAGCTATAATATGAAAAGCACCTCAAAGAGCAAGTTCATTATAAGTGAAAGTAATAACACAAAATTTTAGCATCCATTCATGTCTCAGAAATAACAAGAATACTACTAGAGAGGAAATCTTTCCAGTCCACATGTTGCTTACAAAGTCCCTCCCCAGAAGTCTCCTGGATCAACCCTTTTTCTTCCCAGCTGTGAACAATTAAGGAGGTCTTCAAGTTTTCACACACTGCAAAACCAGAACCCCTCAAATTCTGCCCTCTTTCACACAGGGACATGGCTTCTTCTCTGATTCAGGGAGAAACCTCCATGGATATAAGACTGAAGTTGTCCTAAGTCTTAGATATGTGAATTTTAGAAGATAACACAGTGTTTAAAAGCATGGTGTATGACTGCAGATATCATTGTAAATGTTGTTTGAAAGTTAGACCAGGTTGATAGGAATGCGTCTGTGGTGGATTTAAACATTTTAAAGTAAATTTTGAGAATTTGCAAAATATTCTTGGTGATGAAGAAGCTGTGACTGTGGAGTTCTTATCTGATGATTAATGAGAACTCTAAATCTCTTAACTGCATGTCTTTATTACAACAGGTACATGAATGCGTAGCAGAAGGAGTTGGTGAAGAGGGAAGAGAAAGGATGCTTACATGAATTTATGGGTCATAGTTTAGAATCAGTGTGTTTCAAGTCACATTATTCCACATTTACTAGAAAACGTAATAGAGATTCAGCTGAATCTTGCACAAATAGCATATTTAAACTTCATTAGTGAGAATTTGGTTTCTTTGGCAAAAGCAGGAATGAGATCTTGGATTTTACGCTGTCTTGGCTCATATAAAAACTGGTACCTAACTGCAGATGCATAATCAGGTTCCTGACGAGATGTGTGCAGTCTAATGTTAGCTCAAAGGAAAACACTTGTCATCTGTACCACTGACTTGCTGAAGTACAGCATGAACCCTTTTCTTCCTTGCTTGATCTCTCCTACCGCGTGCTGCCATATCTTTAACATCCTCTTTCCCTGTATTTTTTGATTTACACATAAGATTTTTTCAGATAGTTTCTGTGATTTCTTACCTGCAACGAGGCTTCTCTAATCTTCTTGTTTTAGTGCTAAACATATACATAAATCCTAAGCAAAAGTGTCTAAAACTAAGGGAGACGGACAGTGAGAGGGAGGAGTGGGGATAGTTTAGACCAAGATATATTATGACATGTCAGTTTATTTCATCTTTGTTAGCACCTCAGAAAACCAAGCAACAGGAGTGGGACAGAAGCAGAAAGTTCTTGCCCCCAAATCTGCTCTGTGCATTTACACTCAGGGCTTTCCCTTCCCTCAGCCTACCTTTAAACATAGCATTTCTGCTCACCAGGTATTTTTTTCAGTAGTTCCATTAAGTGGTAGGGCCACAAAAATAGCAGAGTAGCCCTCTCTGCCTCAGTTCTACTTGTAGTCTGACAGGGCAGTGCGTAGAGGAGCATCGTGCTGTGAGCTCCTGTTTGCTAACACCACTGTAACTTGGGGAATGGCTGTGCTCTTTATTGCCTCTCAGTAGGCATCTGTAAATCAAACTCAGTAGGCATCTTTCCCATTTTCACATGACCCCAACAGCTGGATCTGTTAATAGCCCGAACCAGTCTTAATCCTCTTTAAGTGACTGAATAAAATTGGGGAAATATTTTCATTTTTATGTGCTATAAATAGATTGTAATTACCAGATACACAGATTAGGAATCTGTCCCCTGAAAGACTGCTAGCGAGTTCTTTTTTTAACAAGTGGGGGCTTTCATATTAACACTAGGGTCCTGTTTGCTATGACTTTGAAATTATGGTGTTAAAAAGCTTTATCTGCCAACTGATTTGTGAACTATTTTGAATTTATTATAATTATTTCTCTAAGATTCCAGTAGTTATGTACAGGAATGAGAATTCATAGCTTAATGGGATGTGAGATACCGTTGGATATTTAAATTCTTCTGATTTTAAAGACAGTTTAAAACTCAATGGAAAAACGGACTTTAGTAGACACTGTCACACAGATTGCAAGTTCCTACCTATTTTAAAATGTATGAGTTGTGAAATGATCCAAGAAACTTTGGAACCACATCAATTATTTTGCATTTGGCATTGCACACCACCTGCATAATGAGAGAGCAGAGGGCTTGATGATTTTTGAAACTTGTTTCAGTGAATAGTCACGTGAACACTTTGTATTGTTCACCAGACAAATGGAAAGCTATCGCTGTCCCAGAATTCCAAACTGACTTTCATTGAATCTTGGCTTATATTTGGCTTTGTTCGTTTGCTGTCACTTTGGTATATTTTGATATATCAAAACCTGAGTATTTTTTCTAAAGAGCAACTTAAATTATATAGAGCTAAATCCTTCTTTGTACATGCAGTTGGGCTGCCCCAGGGGAATTGAAAGCAGAATGTGACATATACTGTCTGAAAGGGCACATTTTAATATGTGCAGTTTCACTGTTTATCAGGTTTCAAAAAGACTCTGTAGCCAAAGAAGTTAATTCATGCAAACCTTTGGCTCTTTTGTCACCCTTCAAATAGTTTTATTTGCATCAGAGCAGTGTTTCTGTGTTTCTAAAAATCTGACCTAGTATAGATGTGTTAAAGGAAAAAAAAATCAAGCAAGGGCCAGACCTGGCCAGACCCAAAGTTAATATTCCTGTTGACAAATGCTGATTCACACGCTGCAAATAACACAAATTCTTAACAGCAGAGTATCAAAACGCTGCATCACTACATATACTTGAACATAGCTTAGAGAAAAGTTTGTGTGTAACCTCATAATTCAAAAGTCAACAAAAATAATACAAAGGCTACTTTCAAGTAAATTCATTACAGTCTTGACATCCCCTGCTCAGTACTTTTTGTGGCCATTTATATCACTGCAAGGCAGCTGTTACAATATGACATCTTACAGCACCTGTGTAAAGGTGTAATAACCCTTGTGTCAGTGCAAATATTATGTGCAGGCCAGAAGACACTTGAGCCTTAGCTTATGAAGAACAGCCTCCACCTCCCTCAAACCAGATGGCTGTCCACAGATGAGCCAACAGGAGACAATGGCTGAAAAGGACAATGCTGCAACTACCTTCTGAGAGGGAAGGGTAAGGCCTTCCATAGGTCTGCTAGAACTACGATTGCCTGCCCTGAGGTCTTTTGTCTTGGGTGTTTTACCAGAATATTTGTACACCTAAAATCTTAAAAATATTAATTTAATTTTGTTACTGCAACATTACAGGAGACAATAAATTTCCTCTGGCATCAGCTTCTGAACAAGATTTAGCTCTCCAATGACTATTTCAGTGAAGGTGTATATGCAAATGTGAATTTTTACAAGGATGTAAAAGTGGACTCACAGAATCACATGAGTTTGAAGGGTTCTCCAGGAGTCATTGGCTGCAACCTTTGCCCTGAACCAGTCCAGTAAGGTCAGGTTACCCAGTCAAGTATTGAGGCTCTCCAAGAATGGAGTTTGCACAACCCCTTTAGGCAAGATGCTCTGCTATTTGGCTACCTTCCTGCTAGAAAATATACTTCTTATATTGCATCAGAATTTCCCACATTCCATCTTTCTCTTTGCCTTTCATCTCTCCATTGTGCATCTCCATCTCCTTTATATTCTCTTAAAAGGTGGCTGTGGGCAGGAGCAAAATCCCCATTTTATCATCTCTTCATAGGACTGAACAAATCCATTCCCTCTGCCTCTCCCCGTACATCCTTTGCTCCCCCCGCCCAGCTTGTGGGACATTTTTCCAAAAATTATTCTCCACTTTTTTCTGTTCTTATATAAGAGCAATATATGGATTCCTTGACAAGAATCGCTCTTCTGCCTCACTAATATCTTCTCAAATAGAAAGAGATTCTTCTTCCCTGGCCAGCTCTCTCTTTTTGTCCCCCTGCCAGTGTAAAGTAGGATAGTACAATAAGTATAATTGAATCAAGTAAATGAGAAGTTCTACAAGATGTTCTGTATTATAAAAAAGAGATCTACTTTGGATTTTCTTTACTTATCAGAAAGAATCCTTTCTCCTTGAAAAAAAAAGAAAAAGTTGCCTACTTTTTCCACTCAAATTTAATTTTTCCAGCCAACTTGTAAACACGGGAAACAAGGCGGTAAGAGAAGTACTGGCTGACCTTTAACTGGAAGCAGAACTAATGGCTTACGTCTTATAATCAAAAAGATTTAAAAGCTCCTCAGATGCATATGCAAGTGATTTATTTTTGATATGTATTATTGAGACATGGATTGAATAAAATTAAATTCATTGGAGTGACTGTTAGTAATATAATTTTTGTTTTAATTATCACTTACAGTAACAATTAGGTTAACATCAGGTGCTATCCAGTGTTTTGAGTAAGTAAATAAGTCACATCTTCCAAAAGATGTAGATTTCCTAATAACTTTTTCTTGTTACTACACTTGCTGTCTTTTACTTTCATGTGAGGCCTTTTGATGACCTTATTGTCTTCTGTGTTATATTTTTCATTGGTTTAAGAAAAGAATCAAAACTTTATTGAGAAGAAATGAAAAATCAGTGAAGTGAACCTTCTGAGTTCAAGGTACATTATTCAGATACAACAGAAGAACTTCCTCAGGAACAGGGATATAGTTTTGGGGGTTGTGAATAGGATTCATCTGTATTTTGGAGGACAGTTTGTGTAGATTAACATATCTATGCTATTCTTGACAGAGTTCTGGTGATTTATGTCAAATGAAACAATTCTTGCAGCATGTAGACTGATAGACCAAAATCACAGTACTTAATTGTCACCTGGCTGGCTCTGGAAAGAGATTTCAGATGAGATATCTACGAAAGAGTTTCAACCCTAGGCTTTCTTTATTTCTTGACCCCTCCTTCTCTCCCACGTCGAACACTGTCCTTTCCATAATCAATGGAGACAGCCATTACAGAAAACAGGAATATTTCAGAGGGGGATTCATCAGGCCAATTTCAGATGCATACTTTAGGATGTAATTAATTTCACCCTGAAAATGTCAGTTGGAACTAGATACTCTTTGACATCTCTTCCAACCCAAATCATTCTGTTATTCTATGGTTCTATGATACGATAAAATTTACCCCAATAACTGTAAAAGGAATTTAGATTGTTAGTTTATACATATATTTCCGTAATCTATCTGTGCTTAATCTGGTAATTTTCAAATTTTGCTTTAGCTGCCTCTAACTTATTTGCATCATAAACTTAGGCCATTTATATTCAACTGAATGTTGGCAATCAAATTTTCAGTGGTATTTCAATCCATCGAAATAGTGCTAGATGCCCATTGTGATGTCCAGGGACATAATTAAAGTTTAATTAACACCTAACTTTCTGAGATGCTCTTGAAAGAACTATGGTATGCCTGCAATATCATACATTAACAAAAATACATTTGAAAATGGACCCATAAGTTTCACATTTATTTTTTAAAACAAAACGTGTCTGATACAAAATTTTTTTCTAACTTCTCTTATTTCCCTTTTTCTTCATTTAAATATTTTAAACAATATCTATCACTAAAGTACAATAAAAGAGACATAAAGACAGTGGCTGTCAATAGTTAGGTACATAAACCCATTTTTTTGGCAACTGACTACAGAATGAAATAGGATAACAAAATACCCTTCCTTATTTTCAACCACTCTCACAGCCCAGTATGAAGGGTATGAGATGTGTGCAGCATCAACAATTCTGTAACGTGATAGAGTCCAAGGCTCACTGTTAGAGCTGGCATTCATTTAGTGTTCAAAATTAAATATAACTCATTTCCTGTCATTGACTTGTCATTAACATCAATAATTTCAATAATAACTTCTGGTAAACCTTAATTCAGTTTTTATTGAAACAGATGTACTAAGCTGATGTTCTGAGATATCATGCTGAGACAGATCTGATTTCTGCAAAATCCTTTAAACTAGTAAAATCATTACATACAATTATTAAATATAATCATTATAATAGAGGCTGACCCTCTTGGCTATCTAAGACTCTTAAGAATGACCTACTACAAAATAACTTTAAATTATATGCCCTCGTCTTTCAAAATGGGCAGGAACAATTTTGTGTTTCCTAAGTTAAATATTCTTTCCTTAACGCTGTAATGAGCATTCAGAGGAATTTTTCTTACGTAGGGCTATTCATTTATCTCTGGTGTATGTGGGGAGATGACCTGTGGCTTTCAAATGTGAATTACTGTGCACCCTGAAATGCATTTTAAATGTTAAATACATTAGACTATTTTAAAAAATTCCTTTATTAAATTGTTTTTGTGTAGGAAAAATCTATGTAGCCAAGCTGGCATCCATAATGTTCTGCAATTCACAGTGGCAATGGTTTTTTACAAGAAATACAAGTGGCTATTTCTTGGTTGAGAAGATAAGCAGGAGTAGTATTAAAAATGCAGAGCTACTGGTATGATTTCTGGCAGCAGGTGCAATTTGCTGTGATTGCAGACATTACAGTCATTTTAAAGCCAGGCGAAATTTTTCTCTGCTTTATACTGAATGAACACAAGGAGCTCCTTACCTTGATCCTCCCTAGACGTTTCTGTTCTTTTGGCTTAGAAAATTTTCCAGACAGCTGGTTTTTGAATTGTGAAGAAAAAAGGCAAGGAAATTAGGAAAGGCAAAAAAACCGTCACAAAATAGCAACTGTGGTATTGATATTTTTTTCTGCTTATTGCTGTCTCTTACCCTTCCTCTTTTCACAGCTCTGCCTGCCTTTACTGGAAGTGTCACTCATGAGCTCTGAACTTGTTTGAACTCTTATGAAAACTTGCCATCTTCTGAAGCATTTTCTCTGGACAAGTCTCCCACTAAGAGCAGATCCACTTGAGCCTTGTGAGTGGGGCTCTTAACATGGCCTAATGAAAAGCCATCGAAGCTTAGAATAGACTTTTCCTCCTGCGTCATCATGGTAATTGGGCTGTGGTAGTCATCATGCTGCAGATCTCTTAGTACAGTGCAAATGTGATTGCTGAAAGCTTTTGAATCAGAAATACTTTGAGTTGCTTGGAAATACTTGGTCTTATAATTCCTGTGCTCCAGGGGATTTGAAACAGAAGTCTGTTCTCACTGCACTGAAGAAAGAAAGACATTCTGTGAAATTCTCCCCTATGTTTGAAACCTGTGGAAGAAAAACATCTCATGGGGCTGTGTTACTTCAGTGTCCTATACTGTGGAAGAGTAAAAGGGTTTTTAATTCATTTTTCCTTTAAAAGATATTAAGTCAGTTGCAGCTTCAGACTATCAAATATTAGAATTTATCACGAAGCTACAAAGTTAGCTTTACCAAGGCAACATTAAGATAATGTATAATACATTATCTACCCTACATATGTGGATATACTTGCTATTGTAATCAGTGAGAGTTTTAATTAAAGACAAAATAAACATAACTATGTTTTAAAAAAACTGATTTGTGCTAGAAATACTTTTATATCAGAGGCTTAAGAATAAATATAAGATTTATTGCAATGAAGACAATGAGAAGCATTAAAAATTCCTTAATAATATAATGTTAATGGGTTATCCAGAGAATTAAAAACCAGTCTTCTAGACCAATGCCTTGAGCATTTTTCTGGCTTATTTTGTCGTATGATCTCTCTCCCTGTCCCTCTGCGCTCTACCTTTCCCCCCACACCCTCTCTTCTTTGCTTGGCCATATTGGATTCAGGAATAAATTTTTTTTTGAACCTAACCTGTACTGAAAGTTCAAATTTTTATTCATAGCCATTCTCTAATTATAAATACTTTTTCAAAACTATACTAAATATATTGTTAATATTATAAAGCCATAATCTTACTATGGTTTTATTCATTTTAAAAAGAAGAGTTAAGCAATTGGAAACAGAAACTGCTCATTATCAGCAACACCGTCATAGGGCAGAATTTCTCATCCTAGGTTCTAAGCAACTTGCACTGCTTTCCTGATTTAACCACAGGTCATCTTTTTACTTGACCACAAAATTGTTCTTCTGGTCTCATATGGGTATTTCAGGTCTTGTTCAATTATAGCTTAGATGAGTCCTCACTGAAGCAAGCATCTGGAGCAGTTTGATATTTTGCTTCCCACGAACCAGAGAATAACACCTCATCAACTCTGGCAGGAGAAAAGAAGTATGAACCTTCCTCATGTGTTTTAGCGTGAAGCCTAGAACTTAGCTTCAGCTACGGTCCTTTGACCTTTTAGTTTAGTGGTCATTACACTGAAGCAGCTTAAGTGTGTTCAGACACTGTAACCTACAGCCAGAGGCAGGAGTCTGTGGGGAAATTGCTACAGCCACTTGTGAAGCAAATGTATGCCTAATGCCTATACCAGGGCACACATCCCTGCACTCATGCAGATTGTAGACACTCTAAATTGTCTTGTTTTACTTTCCTCCCTCCTGTCCTGTTTGAAAACAGAGGAACAGCTTGCATTCATCTCGTTCTACTTGGCCTTATGGAAGACAGAATGGCCATGAAATGTAATTCTCTGCCAAGGTCCGTAGATGTGGTGGAAATTGTTCGTACCTTCTCCTAACATCCTTCCAAAGCCATAGAGCAAACAAGCGCACACAGTGAAGATTCTGTGCGTCAGTTACAGAATCCAGCTTTAATAACTGTAAAGCTTTCCACGCATAAATGCTGCCAAGCGGAGTAAAATATTAATGTGTGTTCCTGTGAATAATCCAGAAATGTCATCCTGTAACCTAAGAAAGTGGCTTTTCAGTAGTTTCCTGGCCCTCTGTAGCATCAGAACAATTGTTGTGCTACATAGAACAAAGTGCTGCTTTGTGGTCTGTAACCCCAGGTTTTCTGCCTCAGAGCACAATCCTTGCAGGGTGTATTGCTATGCAAAATATTGCTGTGATGAATTGCCCCTTATTACACAGTCATTACTGATGTAATATGATCTCTAAAAAATAACTAGAGTATATTGTCTATGACTTCTGAAGTTGAAAGGTTTTCTGGGATGTATTTAGTCCCCATGGTGCTACCACTTTCAGCCCAAGAAAGACTGTAAAATCAGAATTTTTCAAAGTATTTCTGGATATTCTAGAAGCACTTGATTTCAAAAAGTGATGTTATCCAGCTTCAGAGTACAGGTTTCCTTTTAGGTGACTCAGGTTGAAACACACAGCCACAGGCCACTCTTGGTGGTGTTGTCTCAAACAACACATGGCTGTCCTGCTTGAAGCCAGTACCAAAGAGGTCAAAACTACCCTTCATTTTAGGTGCTGGAGGCAGTATGGGAGTTAAAGCTTCTCCCTGCCCCAGTGTAATAATGAAACAAGGACTTTTGGTTATTGCAGATTTCATGCATGTGGAATGCAGCATCACCTGTTAACCACATACTGCCGTATAAGAAAGAGTACGTCACCATGACTATTTATTGTCTTTTAAGTAAAAATCCATATTCAAAGTTGTCTGGTTTTTTTAGTAAAGGTGTATTGCCTCCGACTTGTCAAATGCTGTCAAAGTTTCTCTGCCTCTGAGTTAACAGACAGCATCCTTAGAAAAAATGCTCCCCTGCAGTGCAAGGGCGTGAGAGGATTGTGATCATACTCCCTCCTTGAGAACATTGAATGGTGGGTGAAAAAGAGAGAAAGCAGAGAGAAGACTCTAGACCAGCTGTGGCTTTAGGCTGGGCCTCCCCTC